>CM038794.1:142644225-142677962 GCA_021764765.1 Vicia sativa
ATCCTCCATGATAAGTTTCCCCAAGCCTCAAGTCAAATTTCCATACACTGCTCGATGGCTGAAAATCAATCAGGTTGGACAAAAAGTCAACTATGGTCAACATACAGTCAAACTTCCTGATTTTTGGTCAACATCCTCATTTTGAAGTCACATTCATCATTTGATCATGGGTTGGTCATGATTCATCAAGAAAACTCAAGATTTGCTCAAAAGTCAAACTTTCCAAATTAGGCTTTTCCAATGAAAAGTCAACTGAACTTTGACTGAGCGTAACTTCTTCATACTTTCTCAGAAATTTTTTCACCACCTCTTATTTTGAAGGAAATTCAATTCTCTACAACTTCATGTCTCACAAGAATGTTCAAAAAATGCTTCATTTGGAAGGTATAGGTCAAAACATTACAGGTCCTTTTCAAAGTCAACAAAAAGTCAACTTTTTGTTTTGAAGATTTATTGAGCATGGAAACTCCAATTGAGATGAAACCAAAGAGGTTGTCTAGAGGACACCTAGAGATTTCTAAAAAGTCCAAGAACACTCAAAAATGTCGAAAATTGAGCAAAATACACCTTGTACAAGTTGGGCATTTTTGGACAATTGCACAAAAGGAGATATTTGTCAAAATCCAATTTTTTCCAAATGGGCCTATAATTTTATGATCCAAACTTGTTCATAATATTATTTGTGACCTATTGATGCCTTGCCATGACCACATTCTATTTTATTGATTTATTTTTGAATTTAAAAGCTTTTAATTCAAATTTAAATTATATAAAATATGAAAACAAGATATATTTTCAAATAGATTGGATTCTTATCATACTTGAGGTCCAAGATAGCTCATATAACTTGCCAAATTCGTTCTAGCTTGCATATGGAAGAGAAAATCAAATTTTCAAAGATTTGATTTTATTTGAAAGGAAATTATTTTTGCATTCAAGACAAGATCTTTTTTTTACTCTCTTTGCTCTCATTCCTCACTCTATAAATACCCAGCATGTTGCACAAGACAAAGGACGAAACCCTAGCCTCTACACCAACCTTTATTTTGCTCAAAATTTTCATAAAATTTTGAAATTCGAATTTCAACTTGCAGCCACTTTCTGCCTCTCTCAATCACTCCATTCTCGCCTAGGGTAAGTTTGAGTAAGTACACCAAAAGCCATGGTCAAAGTCGCCTAAATCGAGCCATACACATTCATACATATTCAAAAAATTTTGAAATTGTATTTTATCATCTTCTTGTTTTAATCGAAACTAACCACTCTAATGTGTTCATGAGGTTTCATGGATGAGATCCGGGCCATCGCTGCATACTGAACGCCGAAAATCGATTTGCCATGTTTAGAGTTTTTAAACCGATGAGCTTCGAACCGGTAGCCAGAGGCATTTTCAATCGAAACTAATGCCACCATTGGATCTCGCAAGGGTCGCATTTAGGGGTAGGTATCCTTTGCCTTTATTCCTATTTTGCGGTGTTTCGATTTCAAAGGTCGGAGAGTTAACCCAGCTGTAGGTCTTGATCGCTGACGCGTGTTGACCTGCAAGGCCAGCGTGGCGTTCCCAACATTCCGATTCGTCCACTCATGCTAACTAGGGTCCACGCCGATCGGGCTTCGAGTTATAATCTGTGCCACCTATTCGCTATATTCACACGCTTGTATTTTCCAGACACCAAGTACACGCTGGCTCATGGAAGGCGCGAGGACGAGGAGATTCTCTCAAAGGTCCTTGGTTCGAACCTGGTCAGGACCAATGTTTTTACTCTTTTACAAAACTAACTCTATTTTTCATATTTTTCTATTTTTCTTTAATATTTTTCATCTAATTTAATTTAGCTTCAAATAATTTTCTCATGCATCTAAAAAACACCAAAAATATTTATTTTTTTCATAATCATCAGAAAAATGTTTATTTAATTTTTAATATTAAAATTATTATTTTTGCATGCATATTTAATTTAATTTCTAATTAATCGTTTAAATGACTTCTAATTGTTTTTAAATTATCAAATCAATTCCAAAAATTACCAAAAATTTATCTTATCATATTAATGTCATTGCTAACATAAAACATTTTTCCTCATTCAAAATATTGCTTTTACTAACATTCTCCTTATGCACTTTTCTCGATTTTCCGTTTTGTATCTCACATGTGTTATGCCGCTTTGATGATTTTTCTTGCTTTTTCTTTTTTTTATGTAATTGTCTATGGGATGTAATAGTTTAATTAAGACTTTATTTTCCGCACTTTATTATGTATCTCGCCTCAAAGCCATGTAATACAGAGACATTTATCTTCCGCACTTTACATTTCCGCATTTACTTTCTCGCACCCTATAAGACTTTAGTTGCTTGCCTATCAAAATACTTTTGCACCTCACACTTTATCAAAGTTCAAACTCTTTTCAAAACGAAAATATTTCCTAACACTTTGTATACATTCCTACGAATCATTACAAAGTCAAAGCGAAATGCCTTTTCAAAACATTTTGTCAAACACACGTAAAGCACTTTTTAAATGATCTAAGAGGAACTAAGAGCTCAGATAATTCACGGATGAAAAGGGGTGCTAATTCTTCCCTTTTCATAACCTTCTCCCTTACTCGTAATCTAACGAAGGTCTTTTTCTCGTACTTTTTACCTTGCCTTAATTGGATAAAAAAAGTCGATGGAGACTTTGTTATCCGCATACATTTGCACAAAAATCTCAAAGTCAGCCCACCGTAGACATGTAATCGGCGATCACTGGGAACACCCTAAAGAGAGAATACCTTAGGGATTTTTAGATCATCTTTACTACTTTTTGTTTGATTTGCTTGTTTATCTTTAAGGGTTGCTTTGGTATTATACTTGTGGGGACCTACACCCGATCCGGTCTCCTTTTAGGTAAGTAGCAATAAATCATCGCGATCGTTAGACGATATCGAAACGGTCAATATGATGGCTACGTTAGTGTGACGCTGGATGTCCCTGATACTCTTCATTTCCAAGTCGAGGATAGTATTTGGCTTCGTGGTGTCATCAAGCACTAACTAAACTTTTAGAACCTTAATTGACCCATCTTGGCCAGAAGGTAGTGAGATGCCGGCTTTGGTGCATTTCAGGTTGGTCGATACTGATGCTACGCCATTAAGATCAGACCTTGGGATATTTTCTGCCCACCACTTGGTAGTTGTATTGAGATAAACGCCTACTAGAAAGATCAATGATATGAGATTCCAGAACCCTAAGCATTATTATAGGACAGATGAACCAACTCAAACTTTTGTGGATAATCACCTATACCTCTTGCAAGCCTTAAACCTAGGCTCATTGTGTGAATTGTTTGTGTGTGCTAAACATGACATCATGACATCATCGCATTGCATATCATTTCTAACTATTTCAAGGACCTAGGATTTATCTTTGCTGCTTTGTAGGATTATGGCTCTAGAAAGACTATCCGAATCAACTTCATGGGTATGCCTTCTCACCAAAGAATTGGTTTCAAATTCCCACCATGCTCGCCCATCAAAAGGCATGGTTATCTACTTGACTTGGTTATCTCCGGTTTTGAAGAAGATATGATGCACTTCCTATTCCAGCTTCTTTGATCCGAAACACCATTGCTTTTACATTCCCTGATTATCGCTGGTTCCTACCTTGAAGAGTTCTCTGCTACTTGGGATACCTATTCTTGATCAAATTCCATTCACCGTTAAGAAAAGGTTCCTAGGTATGAAGACATCGCATCAAGATTACATCTAAAGCGCCGATATTGAAGCCAATTGCAAACCGGCGAGTTAAGGGTTTACTTGTAAGTTCCTAATTAAGAAAGTCTGAAATCTTCAAAATTATGAGTTTCCATGCATTCAAGACATTGTGGCCCCGCTAATCTATGGTTTGGTTCTTTTCCTAACTCGGATCAATTCATAGATGTCAACACCATGTTGTTCTCACCCGTAATCCTCGCGCCTACTTTACTGGAGATATTCTACATCTCTCCACACTGCATTACTAAGAGACAAGGAACCTCATGTGTTGCATATCGTTACTTTCCGTGTGGTTTATTTCGCACCTTCCTCCATCGCTTTGAAGAATGAACAAAGGTTGAAGTGGTCTCAAAGACTAATGTCACTCTCTCATTCGATATCCGCTGGTGTGTCTTTTCTCAAAAGGACTTCACATTCATTGAATGTTGTGAGAATTTCAATGTACCCCTCCTGGCATAAGGGAGGTATCACTTACAACCCTTGTCTAGCTCTACGCCGCTTGGTTTTGCTCAAGAGATGGTCCTCATGATATGCTCTCCAAGATATTGTGTTCGATTACAACCACGATCTCGAGAATTACCAAGGTTCATACACACTGGGGCATGGTAAAGAAGACGATACCAAGACTTTGGGGCACCATAACTCCATTCCTTAGGAACCTTACCTCAATGGGTGCAGCTCGAGCTCAAAACCTCATGATGCCATTCACGCCTGCTTTACCAAGAATTATGGAAACCTGCTATAGGTGACGACTTACAATCGCTCTCCATCCCGACATGCCTACCGATTTTAAAACTTGAAGAGGTCCTCGATTCAAATTAAAGAAGAAAGAGATACATTTGAAGCCTGCAAGGCGCAAGTGAGAAGAAGGTACTAGAGTTGACAAAGCTACTTAACGAGGAGCTAAACATCAACGCCTACCTCGGCACCAAGAGGAAGCTACCATGGGAGACTTAGAGCTTTAGGATTTATATGCTTTTCTTTTTGTTTTGAACTATCTTTTGTACTTAGAAAGAGGAAAAGAATAAAAAGAAACTAATAAATGTTTGTTCGTTCTTGTTTAACAAATTTAAATCTCTAAGGTCCTTGAAAACATTGCATTGTATATGCATAAACATCGCATATCATGGCATAACATCTCATAAAAAAATATAGAAGATTGGTTTTTCATTTTCTCGCTATTTATTTTAGCGTAAATGGTTTGAACAGATCACAAAGATCTTCGTGCTCAAAATGCTGGGCCCAGAGATGTTCACCACCTGGTCCAAGGCCAAGAAGATCCAAGAAGCTCATTAATGTAAAGAAGAGGGTCATGGTGTTCTCAACATGGGCAGACGCTACAAAGGTGGTCCTAAAGTGGTCACCGACAGAGCTCTCAAGGGAGTGTCAAGATCAAGGAAGTGTCAAGGGACATGAAGAAGACCAACATGAGCCCGAAAAGGACAGAGAAGATCACTATGATAATGACCAAGACTGGATGAAGATGACTAGTACAAGCAACTTGAGGACCGTCTGAATGCGTGGAAAACTCAAGATGTCCCGGTGAATTTTGATGATTCGAGTCTTCTCCTCGTGTGGTGATTCCTCCAAGTTCAAAGTTCCGCTTTTTGCCAAGTATGATGGCATTTCCGTCCAAAGTCAGACTAAGTCCTATGTTCGTAAGATCAACCCCACACCGATGATGAAGTCAGGATGCACTATTTTCAAGAGAGTTTGTCCCAACTCAATGGAGTGGTATTATCGCTAGAGAATGACCGTATTCAGATTGGGAGTGACTTAGCGATGCTTTCTATAGGCGATGAGTATATGTCAATTGACACCCACCGCATGCAACTACAGAGCATGTCTATGGGTCGCGAGAAAAGTTCAAAGAGTATGCTCGTAAATGGAGAGATCTAGCAGCAGTAGTTCAACCACCCTTGTCCAATAGGAGTTGGTTGATATGTTTATGGGAACACTAATCAGCCCATTCTTCAATCATTTGATTGGAAACCTTCGAATCGGATTCATCGAGTTGATATTGACAGAGCGATTGTGGTCGTATCAAGAGCGGAAAGATTCATGTAGAGTCATCCTCAAATGTCATAAGAGATCTTTTGTAAGAAAGAAACCAATGCCGTATGGTCGAAAGCCGAGCTAAGACCGACCGCACTAACTGCTGGGGAAGTCAGGATTCCAATCCTACATCAAGACAACTCGCCGAGACAACGTATTTAACGCCCACGAAGACACATTAAGATCAACATGCCGTTGTCGCGAGCCTTGCAACACATGTTGAAAGCAGAAATGATTACTAGGGTCCTCTCAGAGTGTCAACACTTCCTCTCCAAGATACAATCCTAATGCTTAGTGTGCTTACCACTCCAATAGCCTGTGGCACGATAACGACAACCGCTGGGTTCAAGATCAAGATTCAAGATATGATAGCTAACAGATCGAGTTCGACCCTCCCGTAGAGACCAATGTGATCAACGCGCCTATGCCTAACCATGAAAAAGTTCCAATGTCATGGTGAGGATACTTACGCCAACATAGATGACTTGACCATTCCTCCGATGACTATTAAGAAGAATTTGTCGCAAGCGGTGTCAATCCGTGATGCCCAGATCATTGTCGCAGCCCATCTCGCACTGATGGTCAGGCTTGGTTGAGAAGACGGTTCTAGTGCATGATGGATAACCGTGAAATACTATTCGAAACCACCGTGGAGAGTCCGTGAAGACATGTCTAAGAAACCAAGATCAAGATGTGAATGAAACTGACAATGTGTGGGATACCTGCAGAAGTGGAAGATTTGATTACATGGTGAAGTATAACGTTCCGAGAGCTACAAGATTCCTATTGAAGATGTCAAAGCCACCGGATGGGAGACGAGTCTCAAAAGACTATGTTGATGTTAATACAATAAGGATTTCCTCTCTGATCCGTGCCTAGAGTGGCACCTCATCATTACTTCTCCTAGACCAGCCCATATTCTCCGACAAAGCCATCCCTTAGAATTATGGATCCAAGTTTACTATCATGGCGCCAAGACCCCTCTGACTATCGAGGATCTTTCATGAAGCTACCATTCCCGACATTGACAACATCACCGGATCAAGTAAGGTGACCGTAACCGAAAGTATTCTCCAAATCTCTTCCAAAGACATCATGACTCCAACAGATTCCGTACTTATTCAACTGCCCGAGGCTAGAGGAAAGAACCAAAGGACTCATCCCGCCACCAAGTACCAAAGGAAGTTATCAAGACACCTCCAAACAAGAAATGAAGGAAATTAAGATTATCAAGAAGAGTGACTACAATGTTTGGAACAGCTGACAGCATCCGTCCAAGATCTCCATGCTTGCTCTACTTGTGCTCCGAGGCTCATGCTAAAGCCTTGTAAAGTTTCTGAGGAATGCTCACGCATCGTAAGACACTACTACCGATCAATTTGAAGTTTGTATTGCTAGCCCGGTCCAACAACCACCTAGGCTTCTGACACCGATTTGACTCTGCCCTAAAGAAACACAACAAAGCCTTGCACATCTCTCGTTGAATGCAAGGGCATTACATTGTCTCGTTTTGGTGGATACTACCGCCTCAATATCCTTCCAAGACCTTTTGATCGACTTGATGTTGAAGGATTAGTTCAAACCCTGACATTATTGTGAGAGCTTTTGATGGTTCTAAACGAACAATACTGGAGAGCTCATTCTTCTTGTTAAAGTCGGTTCCCGACTTTGACTCTACTTTTGTCATGGACATCCGTCCAGCATTTCGCCTACTTGACGCCTTGATACATGGGCAACCGTTAACTCTAATCCCCCGCGATCGTAAATCAAGTACCCGTGAAAGGGATGGTTGTCACAGATGTGGAGAAGAAGAATATATGGTCACCATCTACACCATTCCGATATCTCGAGATGGGGGTGAATTCTTCGAGACCCCTCAAGCTTTTGAAACAATCCCGTGAGTCATGCCCGCTGACTCTCCCGTCACTCCCCGGGTTACACAAGTTCCGCTTAGGATGGCCTCGCTGAAAGATGCTCGTTGTCATAGTTAAGGAGGTAGTACTATTTGGGGACAGTCCGATCTTCCTTTCAACCGACAAGACCGGTTTAGGCTTCACCATCGTAGGTCAAGATGATACGCGAACGCGCCGCCAACTTCCTTTCCGTGATCACGAGTGAATCCATGCTATAGAAGACGATGACAACGACTTTCGACATCGCTAGTGGATCTTCCCAACTCCCGATTAACGGACTCAAAGAATTGGAAGATCAAGACGCCATACCAATCTCCTTTAGACATGAGTAATTGCTCTATTTTTGTTTTGTGTTTCAGATTTCTATGTTTTGAACAATAAACCTAAAGCTCAGTGCCTGCCCGGCATCGTGGCTCGCTTCAGAGGGTTGTCATTTGCATATTTTCATTCAATAAAATCGTTGGACTTTGCATTTAATTGTTTCTTTTCTTTTACTTTATCACCACTTCAAAAAGCTATGTGTTCTTAACAAAACCCACGTGATACACCGCAGTAATCACTACGAATCTCGCTGATAACAAATATGCTATTGCTAAATATGACTCGATAATCCGATCTACCAAGCCAAGACGAAGGTGAGGAAGATTGTACAGAGAACTTGTCGATCCACAACAAGAACAAATGAGTTATACAACCACATGAAGATCAAGTCGAGGTTATGAATTGGGCATCATGAAGATGTAAAAGAGATCAAGATAGAGCCGGTCTTCAGAATGTGTTAAAGAAAGGTTGGTTCGTATGCTACGAGACTATATCGAGGTTTTTGCTTGGTGCACTAAGACATGCCTGTTTAGACATTGATATTGTGGTACATCTGCTACTAACAAAAGAAGGTTTTCCTGAAAAGTAGGTCCTCGTATGTGTCCCGAGATATCGAGAAAATCAAAGGCTATGAAGCAATTCAACACCGGCTTAGTCAGTACTCCTATCCACAAAGGTAATGTGGTGCTCAGTTTCTGAAGGATGGCAAGGTACGAATGTGTGTGGATTACGTAGATCCGAACAAAGCAAGTTCGAAAGACGATTTCCACTACCTCATATTGATGTTCTCGTTGACAAACCGCCTAACATAAGGTTTTCCTTCATGGATGGTTTCTCCTACACAATCGATCAAAATGGCTTCAAGACATAGAGACTACTTTACTACATGGGGGCACTTTCGCTACAAGGTTATGCCGTCGGATCAAGAACGCTGGTGCCACTTATCGCTATGCGGGACGCGTATTTCATGACATGATTCATCACGAGATAGAGGTCTACGCCGACTACATGATAGCTCGATCACGCATCAAGAAGAACATCTTGATCATATGAAACTATTTGACAGTTGAAGAAGTACAGACAAGACTCAATCCTAACAAGTGCACCTTTGGAGATGATCCGAAAACTCCTGTGGTTTGTTGTCGAAAAGGTATTGAAGTTGACCTCGCCAAGGTTAAAGCTATTCAAGAAATGCCAGCCCCGCACCGAGAAGGAAGTCGAGGTTTCGCCGATTGAACTACATTGCCGTATCATTGCACATCTAATCGCTACTTGTGAGCCAATCTTCGTTACTTAAGAAAGATCAGGCGGACCGGAACGAAGATTGCCGATCTTTGACAAAATCATGAGTACCCATGTAATCCTCCTATCCCGATGCCACCGGCCAAGGAAGCTCTTATCATGTTGTTAACTAATTTAGTGTGTTGGGGCAACATGACGAGTCTGTCGAAAAGAGTATGCAATATACTACCTTAGAAAAAGTTTACCACCATGAAACAAGATACTCAAACAGAAAATCGCAGCGCTTGGCTCGATCGCCACTACTCAAGATAGATATGTTGACTCACACTACTTTGTTGATTTCAAGATGGATCCGATAAAATACATATTTGAGAAACTAGCTCTCCGAAGAATAGCAAGATGGCAAATGATCTTGACCGAATATTTACATCCAGACACTTCGTAAAGCGATCAAAGGAAGTGTAGTAGCCGATCATTTGGCTCATCGTCAGATGACTATCGCCTATGCAGCTCAATTTCCGTGATGAAGATGTTTTACTAGTTACCATCATGAAGAACTGTGATCAGATTAAGGACCCGAACAAGGATCCCTATGGACCATGGTCTTTGATGGAGCCTCAATGCACTGCAATGGCATTGGCGCATCATCACATCTCCTACAAAGGACATACGCCATTCACCGCCAGATTATGTTTCAACCGCATCAACAACATGGCCGAATACTAAGCGTTCACGGGGTAAAGTCATATCGACCTAAGAATCAAATTCTTGCAAGTGTATGGAGACTCAACAGATCATCACCGACATTAAGCGAGGATACTTAAGCATCCGAACCTCATTCCATATCGAGAGCATATTTTGAGTTTGATCCCCATCAGAGATCACTTTAATCACATTCCACGAAGAGAATCGCTTAAGACATTGGCTACTATGTCATCTATGTTCCGTGTCGACGGGACAACGAGGTTCTCCTGATCATCATTGAGAAGTTTGATGAACCAAAGATATTGTTATGAGCTGATAAGAGAAACCTTGGTACTACGGCATGTAAGAGGTATCTGAGACTCGTGAATATCCCAGGGCATCTCACAACGACAAGAAGTTCTTGAAGATTTGCATCCAAATTCTTCCTCAAAGAACAGATATTATACAAGCAAGAATCACGATGAGGTACTTCACTGTAGATCGGAAACAAATGAACGATCATGGAAGAGTTACACGCATAAGATTTGCACCCATCAGTCAAGCACACGATGGCTAAGATTTTGAGAATAGGTTACCATTGGTCCACCATGGAAGTTGATTGTCACCGCCACGCCGATCTTGTCACAAATGCCGATATATGCGCAAAGTGCACGATCTCCAAAGACCGAATGTTCTAATGTACCTTGGCCTTTGGCAATGTGGGCATTACGATTGGAGAAATCAAGCCCACCGCTTCCAACGGACATCGCTTCATCCTTGTGGCAATCGAATATTTCACCAAGTAGAGGCATTTCGTCAGATCTCATACCAAGAATGTTGTGGCTCGTTTCATCAAACATAATCTTATCTCGCCGATGGCACTCCCAAAGGATTATCACATAACTATCTAATCTCAACAACAAAATGATCACCGAACTCGCAGACGCAGCTCAAGATCAAGCATCACAACTCTTCTCCTTATCGATCTAAGATGAATGGCTGTGGAAGCCGCACACAAGAACATTAAGAAGATTATACGTAGATGATGTGATTACAAAGATGTGTACAGATGTTACCATTCGCTTCATGGTTATCGCATCAAGAAACATCAACAGGGCAACCCCTCTCTTGTGTACGGTATGGAAGCAATTCTACCAATCGAGGTTCGAGCATTCTCAACCGTAGTCCTCCAGACGAGTTAGGTGAAGACGATGATCCGCATGCTGACTCGATTAACTTGATCGAAGAAACACTCCATCCATTTGCCATGGATGTATCTATCGGGCGAATGATCGAGCATTCAACAAGAAGGTCAAGCATCGAGTATACCAAGCCTGATCTAGTAGTCAAGCGCATCGCTCTTCCACAGTGATCCTGTGGGCAAATGGACTCCCACCCATGAGGGACCATTTGTAGTCAAGATGATTTTCCTCTGAGCGATACTTAGCACCATGGATGGTGAAGACTTCCCACACCTCGTGAACGCAGATAGTCAAAAATACTACGATAAAAGAGACCCGCTAGGTCGATCTGCCTAGGCAAAAATAGGAGATCTCGGCGAACCAAAAGGTTCCGCAAAAGTTAGGATATATGTAAAACATGTACACCCAAGAAGTCGAAACCTTAAAAGGCGGTTTGGGCAAAAAGGTATCCCGTAGACCAAACCGAAAGGGCGTCTAGGCAAAAGTTAGATTTAAGTTACCATGTCTGTCCTGTATCACCTACTTCCACTACTATCAAGATTCAAGGTTCAAATTTAAAATCAATTCACTCACTCTCTAATCGACAAGGGAGAGGAGATAGTTGAAATATATGAGTACTAGCATAGTTGGAACTTAACGAGATTGTTTCGCAGATAGCTTTTACTTTTTCGTAAAACTACTTGGCCATAACGATTTCAAATTAATACAAGCTTCTTTCTTTACAATTTTTTCTATTGTTGTTTGCATAAAGTCCAACGCTTGCTTTTAATGATTATATGCATTTGACAATAAGAATATATTCACAAACATGCTAAAAGTAAACATATGAAAGTACTACATGCTCTAGGAATTGAGATGACTAATAAAGTCACCCATACGTCCCTTTGCAAGAGTACAATCCTCACAGTAGGTGTCGCCACTACAAACCTTCCCTGTGAGTACCTTTTTCCATTCGAGTTTCATCGCACGGTCCCTGGGCACGATTCCACTAATTTAACCCGATTAAAACATTTCAAGAATAATTTTATCACCAATAGAGGTATCCCTGCAAAATATCTCTCAATCATCACCTCCCCTAAAAGAATGTATCCAGACTTGAAACTTGGTCGAGAAAGCATCTGAGGAAACCCAGATCTTTATTCCCCACCAGAGATTTCAAGGGCTCCGATTCTTCTAACCCGGTCCCAAAGAACTATCAAATACTCTTCAAGAAGATTTATGCCAAGATCCCCAAGAGAGCTCCTATATTCCCATCAATGTGGTCTATGCACAAGATCCTCAACAAGATCTCTCATCTCAACAATATCTAAGGTCCGAGACTTATAGTGCATCGGAGGAATCGAGGTCATCTTTCTTCTCGTGGTCTCCAATCCGCTTCATCCCCAAACAAGTCGAATCTCCAAGCAGTAGCATCCACATCTTCTTCAAGATGGATATGTTTTGAAATACCACAACGCTATCATTCATACATTATTCATAAAAATCATAATTTGTATATGTCATTCATACACATTGTCATGCATCATAATTTGCATAAGACTAACGATATCCTATCAAAGTTTCTTTTGTTTTTCCAAACAGTGAAAATCGCTCTAAAACAAACAGTCCAGATTAATGCCCGCCGACGGAAACTATCTCAAACAATCGCCCCTAGTTGTCCTCCGACAAACCGTCCAGATTAATGCCCAAGCGACGGAAAACTATTCAACGATCGCCCTAGTTGTCCTCCGACAATAGATCCGTGATTAACACCAAGCCACGGAAAACTATTCGAACGATCACAGTATCGACCCATACCCAAGCACAACAGGAAGTCGCCCACGCCCGCCGACTATTATCCTCTCGTAGTAATCAATACGAAGATTTGTTCGACTCTCTTATTATCAACAAGAACTTGAGTCTAGCGCATTTAACTTAGTTGCCTTGATGGCATCTTGAGCCCATCTCCGACTACTTGTCAACATTTCTCCACTTTCGTATCGTCGCATATTTGGTTAAAAACCAATACAAACCAATAACTTCATTCAAAGACAAGCACAGGTCTAATCGATTTCCTCCTGATGGCATCTTAAGCCCATCTCCATGCTTCTTTCACTCCAAACATCTACAGAGCCTCAGCGACGGCTCACTCCCCTAGCATCGACCTTCCGATGGCATCTTAAGCCCATCTCCCGATTTTCTCCTATTCGCACGACTTATCGAGTCTAGCGCAGACGACTCATTCTCCAAAGAAAATCTACAATTTCTCCAAATGGCATCTCGAAGCCCATTCCAAAGATCGTCACCAACAACTAGTGTAAATTTTCAGTACTCGAGTGTTCAATCATCTTCACCCCAGTCACGAAGGCTAGCATGCCAATCTAAACCTTCCAAGACAAGAAGATTGAACAGAGCAGGTCATACCCCAAAATTTTCCCTCCTACTCTCAAAACACTTCATACATTCATACTAGGATTCCTCAAGGGTCGACGACAAACCTCTCCTAGACAACAACCCAAACTAGGTTTGGCAATTTCGATCCGATGGACTTCCAACATCTCCAATGGTCATCATGCCTCCTCATATGCTTCAAATATCCTCCATGATAAGTTTCAAGCCTCACAAGTCAAATTTCTCGCACAATTGCTCGATGGTCGAAAATCACTGTGTTGACAAAAGTCAATCGTGGGTCAACATACCAAACTTCCCATTTTTGGTCAACATCCTCATTTTGAAGTCACATTCATCATTTGATCAAGGGTTGATCATGATTCATCAAGAAAACTCAAGATTTGCTCAAAAGTCAAACTTTCCAAATTAGGGTTTTCAAATGAAAAGTCAACTGAACTTTGACTGAGCATAACTTCTTCATACTTTCTCAAAAAAATTTCCACCAGCTCTCATTTTGAAGGAAATTCAATTCTCTACAACTTCATGTCTCACAAGAATGTTCAAAAAATGCTTCATTTGGAAGGTATAGGTCAAAACATTACAGGTCCTTTTCAAAGTCAACAAAAAGTCAACTTTTTGTTTTGAAGATTTATTTAGAATGTAAACGCCAATTGAGATGAAACCAAAGATGTTGGTTAGAGGACACCTAGAGCTTTCTAAAAAGTCCAAGAACACTCAAAAATGTGGAAAATTGAGCAAAATACACCTTGTACAAGTTACATTTTTGGACAATTGCATGTAAAAGGAGATATTTGTCAAAATCAAATTTTTTCCAAATGGGCCTATAATTTTATGATCCAAACTTGTTCATAATATTATTTGTGACCTATTGATTCCTTTCCATGACCACATTCTATTTTATTGATTTATTTTTGAATTTAAAAGCTTTTAATTCAATTTAAATTATATAAAATATGAAACAAGATATATTTTCAAATGGATTGGATTCTTATCAAACTCGAGGTCCAAGATAGCCCATATAACTTGCCAAATTTGTGCTAGCTTGATATGGAAGAGAAAATCAAATTTTCAAAGATTTGATTTTATTTGAAAGGAAATTATTTTTGCATTCAAGACAAGATCTTTTTCACTCTCTTGCTCTCATTCCTCACTCTATAAATACTCAAAGATGTTGAACAAGACAAAGGACTAAACCTAGCTCTACACCAACCCTTATTTTTCTCAAAATTTTCATAAAATTGTGAAATTAATTTCAACTTGTAGCCACTTTCTCTCAATCACTCCATTCTGCTCCTAGGTAAGTTTGAGTAAGTACACACCAAAAGCCATGGTCAAAGTCACCGAATCGAGCTATACATTCATACATATTCAAAATTTTCTTGATATTGCATTTTTATTATTTGCTTGTTTTAATCGAAACTAACCACTCTAATGTGTTCATAGGTTCCATGGATGAGATCTCGGGCCATCGCTGTATAGCTTGAACGCCGAAATCGATTTGCCATGTTTAGGCTTTTTTAAAATCGATGAGCTTCTAACCGTAGCTAGAGGCATTTTCAATCGAAACTAATGCCACCATTAGATTCGCAAGGGTCGATTTAGGGGGTAGGATATCCCTTTGCTTTTATTCCTCGTATTTTGCGTGTTTCGATTTCAGTTGGTCGAGAAGACAACGGAGCTAGGCTCCAGCAGTCCTTGACGGTGTTGACCGACGAAGGCTAGCGTGGCGCTCCCAGCTGCTCGATTCGCCCACCATGCTAACCGGGTCCACGCGGTCGACTGGCTCGAGTTATAATCGTGACACGATTCGCTATATTCACACGCTTGTATTTTCCGCACACCAAGTACACGCTGGCTCGATGGTAAAGGCGTGAGGATGAGGAGATTCTCTCAAAGGTCCTTGGTTCGAACCTGGTCAGGACCAATGTTTTTACTCTTTTACAAAACTAACTCTATTTTTCATATTTTTCTATTTTTCTTTAATATTTTTCATCTAATTTAATTTATCTTCAAATAATTTTCTCATGCATCTAAAAAACACCAAAAATATTTATTTTTGCGTAATCATCGTAAAATGTTTATTTAATTTTAATATAAAAATTATTATTTTTGCATGCATATTTAATTTAATTTCTAAGTAATCGTTTAAATGACTTCTAATTATTTTTAAATTATCAAATCAAATCCAAAAATTACCAAAAATTTATCTTATCATATTAATGTCATTGCTAACATAAAACCTTTTTCCTCATTCAAAAATATTGCTTTTTACTAACATTCTCCTCTTATGCACTTTTCTCGTATTTTCCGATTTTGTATCTGTTTACAGGTTATGCCGTTTCGGACGATTTTTCTTGCTTTTTCTCTTTTTTTCAATTATGTAATTGTCTATGGGATGTAATAGTTTCATTAGGACTTTTATTTTCCGCACACTTATTATGTATCTGCCCCAAAGCCATGTAATAGCGTAGGACATTTATCTTTCCGCACTTTACATTTCCGCAATTTACTTTCTGCACTCTATAAACTGCTAATAACTAGGCGTGTATGGCAAGATAAAATGGACATAGATCACTTATAATTTCAAGATAAAATATCTGAATTTGACACACTCTTTTCACACATGCACCCCTTAGAGTAATTCTCTCTCGTTGCCTTACAAATGGTCAAGTCCCTCGAATGTAGAGGTATTCTAGCACTGTTGCCTTCAAAACAAATCATCATAGTCCCTTCGATACAAAGATCATAGACCCACGATGTCGCCACGAATACATGATCTTTGACCGATTGTCGCCACAAAATGATGATAGTCTCTTCGAATGTGCTAGGATACTCCCAAGTTGCCTTCTATGATCATCCGATGTCCCTCTCGAATGTCCCGCTACATCCAACAAATAAGGTTACCTACCAACTAATGGTATGGATAGTACTATTCTAAAGGAACGTAAATAACACAAAACGCACTTCCCGAGTAGGTAATAAGACTTTAGTTGCTTGCTCTATCAAAATACTTTTGCACCTCACACTTTTATCAAAGTTCAAACTCTTTTCAAAACGAAACATTTCAACACTTTGTATACATTTCTACATGAATCATTACAAAGTCAAAGCGAAATGCCTTTTCAAAACATTTTTGTCAAACATACGTAAAGCATTTTTTCAAAATGATCTAAGAGCAACTAAGAGCTCAGAGATAACTACGATGAAAGGGGTGCTAATACCTTCCTTTTCATAACCTTCTCCCTTACTCGTAATCTAACGAAGGTATTTTTCCGTACTTTTACCTTCCCTTAATTTGATAAAAGAAAAGTCGGTGGCGACTCTGCTATCCGCACATTTGCGATACAAAAATCTCAAAGTCGCTTCATCAGACACAGCTTACACTCACGTGCCTCGAATCAATGTTGGGTACAACTCATAAGTCATTGGAATCGATCAAACGGTTCTCTTTTGGGCATTGACCGGCCGATGCTTTGTTATAAGGGATAGTAGTTTGAGTTGTAGCAACAATAGAGTAACAACAACAACTTATTGATTTTGAGGGCGCCTACTAGGAGGTCTAATTCTCCTTTCTCAACAACATTATTTTCTCTTTCTTTGGAGAATCCAAAAGATGGTTTCCAACCCCACTTGATCCTTCTTCTTTTGACAATCGTCCTCTTGGACAACCTCTTCTACACGCACTCCCACGCTACCATTTCAAAGAAAATCATTATCGCACTAGCCACCATTTTCCTATAATAAAGGGACCCAAAGTCTTCGTGAAAACCTTGGTCATATCTTGTTCATTTAGAGGAGGTATAACTCATAAGCAAGAAGCTCGCCATCACGAGCATACTCTTTGAAGGATTCCTTATCTTGTGAACCATTTCTTAGCTAATCACATTTGGGCGCCATCTACATATCGAATTGTAATGTTTCACAAAAGCTTCACCCAAATTATTGAAAGTCCGAATGTCACTTCTATCTAGATTCATGTACCATCTCAAAGATGCACCTATCAAACTATCTTGAAAGAAGTGAATGAGAAGACGCTGATCTTCAATATGAGTGGACATACTTCTCAAATACATCATCAAATGGTCACGAGGACAAGAATTTCCCTTGTACTTCTCAAACTCTAGAACTTTGAACTTAGTGTACTTTCACATTAGGGACCAAGCACAAATCATTGACATTATCACCAAATAGCTCTTTCCCTTTGATGGCTTTCAACTCTTTTGCATCTTGTCAAACTGTTTGGAAACCATCCATTCTATCATAGAAGTCTAAGCTTTCACTCTGAGGAGGAAGGATTGTTGTCAAACTCTTGTTGAAAACAGAGTAGCATGCACCATGTGAGGTGCGGAACAATAGCAGTCAGGGGCCAAGGAGGTCACTGAGAAGAGGATTATAACCTGTGCATGAAATTTCTAGCATTCCCCAAGGATAACAAGGAGGCATACTGTTGACGGTAGAAACGATCGGCACAAGAGAAACACGAGCATCTTGAATATCGAGATAATAGTTGTCTATTGAGGTTGAATGATACGAGGAGAAGGTGGAGGAGGTAGTGGCTGATTCTCGAGCAGCCACCAACTGCTCCACCATGGCATTCATGTAGGCCATACCACCGAGGGAAGTAACTCTTCACGTAGCTCGCATTCTCTTGCTCTAGATTTTCCATCTTCTTCGAGTTGAATCAAGTGTTATACCCGGCAACAACTTGAAGATTGAACGGTAGAGAAACAAATAAGACAACTGGTGTCATACCCCAATTTTGACCTAATATACCACCTTACATTTGCATCATTGCATCACTAGCTCAAAATGTAATTAATCGTGTAGCATTCTGTGTCAAAATTAGGTTTCATCAAATTTTCATCTCGATTCAAGAGGCAACCAACTAGGGTTTGAGTTTTACTCACTTCATTTGACCTATCTTGATCAAATCATCAACCTTGATCATCGATACCTAACTTTTCTCATTGATCAATCGAGGATCGACTAATTAGGTTTGGTCAAGCATGAGTATTCTCTCGATTTTTTGACCAAGGAATGACTTTTCGGTTAGAGATTGTTCATTATATCTTAGATACAACATGTTGACCTAATTTCTCGGATTCAAACATCACAAAAGTTCACAAACTTCATCAGTCAATTTCTGAAACATCTGATGAAATTTCATCTGCACTGAAAAGTCAAAACTTTGACTTTTGGTCAATTTTTTCAAAACAAAACTTTTTCCATCATCAAAATACTTCAAATGATCCATCATGATCATAAAAAATCAAATAATTTGGAAAAGTCAACAAAAAGTCAAAATTTTCAACACTTAGAAAAATTTTCAAGTGTTAAAATTTTGCATTTTTTTCAAACTTCATGGCATTTTTTCACATAGTTCCACTTTGATTTGGAAAAAACTCAAAACATAAAAGTTGTAGCCCTTGAAACAAGCTTTCCAAAATGTCCAAGAACTCTCAAATCCATGGAGTCTAGCTATACTTTTGAAATCTAAATATAAGGCTCCATAACCATGGATTTCAAGGTCAAAACTTCAAAATTATAGGTCATTTTGAATTTCTTCCTCTAAGCAATGCCACCTTCCCAATTGAGATTAGAACTGATAAATATCAGTTGAAAGTAATAATTGAAGGATAGGATCAAGATTGATTTTCACACATGGTTAAAAAGGAAGTTTTTAAGGCAAAGACTTCCGTGTCTCTCTAAGGCAAGTTTGATTTACCAAAAGCCATTCAGGCCTAACATTTCAAAAACCTTGACCTATAAATAGAGGTATCATTTTCAAGTTGAAACTACACTAAAGCCATGCAAGTACATGCTTTCACTCTTCATCTTTGAAAATTCATGAATCATAGTTCAATTTAGAAAACTTGCAATTTTGAAAACTAATGAAAACTCGATCAAATTGGTGTCTAATGTTTTAATGTCCATTTGAAACTTGTTTGAAGCTTAAGATTAACATAAATCAAGCTAAACTCGTAATTACATGCCATGTTCATCATGCTTGCCAAAACCGCTTTATCACTCAATTCATAGTTTTGCTCGAGCATCTTGAGTTTTAATCATTCAAATCATCCATATACATCAGAGATGATGATTATGAACAACAACCTGTAACACCTCAAACCGTAATCTGAAAGTCCATTTGAGCTGTATGCAGTTGACTGGTTAGAGTCAAGATTTTGATATCTTGTGATTCAAGAAGGATCATGGAGCTCGAGATGAGATGATGTTAAAGTATTCAAGGAACATAGTGAATGTCATAGTTTGAAAGAAAAGAATTAGCCCTTCGAATGGATGTATTGAGTCCGAGTGTCGAACGGAAATAATGGTGATATGTAAAACAAGCTTCGATCGGACAATAGAATTGTATCAGAGGAAATGGGTTCAAATCAAGTGAGTGATACATTTGAAATTCAAACGCGAGGATAAAAGGGAGTTGAAACGCCAACAAGAAACGGTTCAAAACGGAAGCAAGAGAAGCATGGTGTGTCGTATGTTCTAAACGTGGCAAGATCTTATGGGTCAGACCGTTATGGTCTAATTAGTATAAATAGGAGTCTTAATGTTAGGATTTCGTGTCATATCTATTGTACTAAAATTCACCACATTCAAAATACATGGTTAGGGAAACGAATGCACGAATGATGTACGTATGATTGCACCAAAGCTTTATTATTCAACAATGTATCTTTATCCTTCCGCCTAACTTTATCTTGCATCAATGTCTTTTAATTTTCTTTACTTTCAAAGTCATTTCATTTAAATGTTTTTTCACCATCAAGTTCTTTACTTTTCCAAAACTTTACATTAACGTCATATTTCGTAAAGCTTTTATACATTTGTTTACATTCCTGCCTTTTACGCTTTCAAGAATTACTTTGAAAATCTTTTACACTTTAAGAGTTTATTTGAATATTGCTGCATTTATATACTTTCTTGCCATTTCTAATTTGAATGTTCTTGTTTGTTCGAACCAAATATACATTATTTACTCGATCACTAAGTAATCGAAACGATTTGAACCTATATAAAACATCCAAAACAATCTCAAATATGGATCTCTATCTTAAGTTTATACCAACGTCGATACCCCATAGGATCAATCTAGTCGATCCTGTTACCAGAGGGATTGAATAACATAATGCTTATAACGCTTATTCAATAGTTTGAAGACTAGCTGTTGTTTCACCGTAAATCACCGTGAACAAATGGCACCGTGGACGTAGTTTATCGTTATAAATTAAGAAAATTATAACCATAATTATTATAAAAATTTTCGAGTAAACAAAGTTCATTGGTATATGAACCTTAGGAGTGGTAGAATAACTAATAGTAACCAACCTTTACCTAGAAGAAATCGAAATAATAGAATGTCTAATCCAAATAATCAACAAGGGGAACAAATGCCCCACATGGAACAGCACTAATGCTTGTTTGATCGCAACGTCCAAGGCGATCCCTTCAATGCACAACAGCCAGATCTTCGACTAGTAATATAGCCACGAATGGAACAAGTGGCATGTCAACAAACAACGATCTTGGGCAATACAGAACCATCGGTTACCCCTGGGGATCCGTCCCACAACCGTGGACACAAGCCCATTTCACACCCCACTACAAACTAGACCACCTAGTTTCGAGGGTAATAGACCCAACCCTTCTTATGGGATGCCAACATCTTTATGGCAGGCTTGCAAACTTCGATGTCAAATGCATCACCCCAATTAGGATCTGGATCCGGGTTAATCAATTTCACGAATAACCAAGGTCCGGGGTTATAGCGCCTACCCACCTTAACCACGTAAAACCAAATGGCTTTTAGGCAATTGATGGATGATAGTAACCATAACATGATAGGAGTATTAGCACAAACTATGCAAGAAATCTTTGCCCCAATAGTTCGTAACGTGATCGATTTAATAGAGAAAATGCGTATAATATGAGTCGAATAGCAGATTGCTCATAGAGAGACGTAACTGTGTCAGTGGTTCGAGCGAACGCACCTATCATCGAACAAGCCATTGACCCACCCTATAGGCCGCCAGAAGAGAATCCGAGGCGGGCACAAAGAGGAAATGCCCCAGGATTCGAGAAGAACCACTTAAGGAATTGTAGAACCAGGCAGGATCGAAGATATGATGCTCCATGATTCGAGAGGAACCACAGAGGGGAGTTGGGGAACCAGGGCGTGCCGAAGGCAAGAGAGGCCCAAATAGCTTCGAGAAGAACAACCTAGAGGAGTAGTTATGGTAGGTAGAAACCAAGAAGATGCGGTGGTCCATAGAATTCAAATGATAATATCTTGGCGTAAAATAACCTAACCACCATGATAGAGAGAATAATGGCCCAAACGGTATTATTGTGGATTGGAGGCCAAATTATGCTCTCCCATAGCAGATGTGATGCATACGGACTTACCAAGGGGACACAAGATCCTAAGTTTACAAAGTTCACTGGAGATACTAACGAATCAACATTGAACACATAGCCGTGTATCTCACCGCCAGAGACATAGCCAATAATGAGAACCTTAGGATTAAGTATTTCCCGAGTTCCCCACGAAAAATGCTTTCACCTAGTTCACCACATTACCACCGGATCCATAGATACCGGTCCTTTTAGAAAGATTGTTCCATGAACAATTCTACATGGGACAATCCAAGATAAGTCCAAGGAACTAGCTAGTGTTAAGAGGAAGTTTACCCAACCCATAGACTAATACTTGAATAGGTTCGACTATTGAAATCCAGATGTTTCACAAGAGTCCCCAACATGAATTAGTCGAACATACCGCGCCTTGACTATTCGATTCGAAGAAATTAGATACGCAATACTTGAGAGATATGGCTCAATTGAGATAGGGTTCGACAAGTCGAAGACTAAAGGCCGGAATGGCTTTCAAAAGTAATAAGAAAGAAAGAATTTTCCTATGTCGAAACCGAGGAAGTCAAGATCCGTCCGATTTCGAGGAGGTCAAGTGACCCTAGTAGTTAAACAGCCCCACCCTACTTGTAAACCTGGTTCCTACAAAAGGAAAGAAATTGTTGAAAATGAAAAACGACAAATTCTAAAGAAGGTGTACACCTTGATGTGACAAAGTGTGATGAAATTTTGACCGCTTGTCAAAGATGGTCAACCGATTGTGCATCGAATGTTAAAATACCTTAGATCAAAGAAAGAAAAGAGGATTTTGTAAATATCATAGTTTCTTAGGCCACAAAACTCACAAGGTTTTCTTCGTGGACTTAATCTAATGCAATCAAAGAAGGCGCACTAAAGTTTGCCGATAAGCCAAAGATGAAGGTAGACCAGATCCTCCGATATTGCAGACACCAACTACTCCGAGCCTCAGTACATGGAGAAATAAATATGGTGGAAACAGACTAAGGGGTCAATACATCGAAAGATGAAAACACCGAGATGAGAGTGGGACCTGACGGAGTCACTAAAGACATCCACCAACAACCGAGGCTTCACTAAGCAGCCAGATTGGTTTCAAGGACATCCAAAGCACCGAGGGCCGAGAGTCGTGATGTAAATTGGTACAAAGCATCAAGGTCCGAGGCGCCAATTAGAAAAGGTCCAAATTATAAAGCAACTTTCCGAGAAAGAGATCTGGGATACTTTGGGAGAACCCAGGAAGATTCACTATCCGGTAAAATATTCTCGCGCCGAGAGTGCAAAATCAATCAAGCCATCAAACCATCAGTGAGATGAGGATACAAAAGATGGAGAGGTAGAAGGACACAAGCCCAAGAAGGAAGTTTGGGACACTGGGGAGCCTAGTGGCAAATTCGACACCGTGAAATCACCCCCGTAGAGTTCGAAATACAACTCAAAGACATCGAACCGTCAGTTGGGGAAATGATGAAAAGATGGAGAGGTGGATGTTAATATGGTGGACGGGAGAAACCTTGTTCTGAGATGCAAGAAATGGAGAAATATCTGAGAAGGAAAATACAAAATGGAGGAAGGATATGTCAGATACACTTTAAAAATTACCATGGTGCCACAAAGGAAACGCCGAGATGATGCTTGCCAGATGCAGCAGATCATCCGCAACGGAGAGGATCAGAGTTCGAAGGAGCCAGTGGCTCGAATCAAGGCCAATCGCGCCAAGACAATCAATTGTTTAGATGCTATCCTCGACCGGAGAGTGTGTTGAATTTTAGCCGCCAAAGGGGCAACGGCGTTTGATTTGCCCAAGGTGTTCAAAGAAGATATGACCAAACATGGCAAGGGCATTCAAACCATTCCTTTCGCCCATGCCGGAATCACAAGGAGATGAGTCAAGAGTCAAGACTCCACGGCAATCATAATCAAAGAAATGATAGTCCTTACCCCAAAGGTGCTCAAGAGTAACATTGTAATCCCCGCTCAAGTACCAACGATAGATGGTCGCACGCCAAACCAATAAGGGAAAGATAATTGGAGAAGCAATGAAATGCTACCACGCCATGGTGCTGTGAGAGAAGCCAACAACAAAAGAAAAGAAGAGTTGAGGTCGAAAACTATAAAGGGAAGAATCCCATGTCAAGATCCCAATGGGAAGGCAACAACATGTTCGAAAGGTCGAGAAGGAAATGTCATAGCTGAAGAGGTAGTTTCGACCCAGAAGAAAGAGATGTCTAGCACTAACAAACCAACGACAAGCAAGCAGTCCAAAACAAACCTCCGCTAGTAGGAGACTTTTGTCGACACAAAACCAGATGAATCAAAAGAATATACCTGCAGAGGAAGATGAGGATATACGATGATAAATTTGAATCAAGGAGAATCTCACTCAACCTAAACCGCAACGTGGTTCATTACCTTCCAGTTCGCAAGAAACCGAAATCAAGAACAGAAGAGGATGATACCATTGATATGATGAAACATAGGCCGCTTTGCTATTATGTCATGGATAATGGCCAAGAGTATGCATCATTCTCGAACACCCGAGCCAAAGAATGAAGAATCATTTAGCCATTGTTCATTCGAGCAAAGGTTAATGCCCATGTGAATAAGGTCCCGGTAGATGGAGGCGCAGCGTTAATCTAATGCCTCATTTTATGTTAAAAAGCTGGAATACAAGAAAGTGATGTCAAACCGCATAACATGGTTCTATCAAATTATGAAGGGAAAGTTGGTCAAACATCGAGTGGTGCAAGTGGAGTTAACCGCGAGTCAGCCCACCATGTTCATGGTAATCGGCCAAGGCCAACTACAACTCCGTTAGGAAGAGAATGGATTCATGGCGAGGGGCGCCTTCGCCAATGCACCAAAGGTTAGTACTATGGAGAGAAGAGGATAGTGAGAACATCGAGGCATCGAGTTACTTCATGACTACATACCAACCTAGTCAACAAAAGAAACTATGACAAGTATCTAGCACGAATAGCCCTGTGCTCCAAATGAGGAGATGAACGGCCGATGCACAATATTATATGACCCTTCACCATGATGGCATGTATGGGATAGAAAATAATTAAAGGAGACGGCGACTCAAGGTACTTCGAGAAGACGGCCAAGGCCGAGTTCGACAATGTTGCTCATGATCGAGTCCTCCTTCTTCGAAAGGATTTCGCCCACATGGTCGAGAACAAATGGATAGCGCTTCAGAGGTGAAATAGACAAGATAGTTGAAGAAAATAACATGAAAGGGCTAGTTCGAAGACTCACCGCTAAGAAAATGAAATAGAACAAAGGCTAGATGCCATATATGATAACCCTGGTCGAGAAGGATCCTACAAACATAGGTGCTAAGATGTTGGCACAGATCAACTCAAGAGGTAAATTGGGGATGACAACACAAAAGAATAACCTATATAAGCTGATCGTCCAAGTCTCAAGCAAGAGGTGATCAAACTCAAGCAAAATAAAGATTGCTTCGTGGGACTACGACGAAATGCCCGTTTGAAAAGAGTTAGAGAGCATGATTTCCAATTAAGGATGGCAAGAAGCCCATCAAGCAAACTCCTAGGAGGTTCGCGCCAAGTTTCACGAAGATTAAAGCCGAGGTCGAAGGTTGTCACGTTGCAAGTTCATCGTAACCACAAGGTATGTCGAATGGTTAGCTAATATAGTGCTCGTTATTAAGAAAATGGTTCTCTCGAGAATATGCAGACTTTAGGATTTAAATACAAAACCCCAAAGACCAATACTCTATGCCTCAGAGTGTAAATGTTAATAGACTCTCATAGTGGTTCAATACTTAAGCATGCTAGATGGATATTCGTTATAACCGATTTTTATTGTCAAGAGGATGTTGCAAGAAAGATTTCGTTGTCCAGAGCCTTAGGCACCTATGAGTGGGTAGTGATGCCTTTGGTTTGAAAAATCAGCCACTTACCAACGAGCAATGGATTCCATTTTTCACGATTTTATTGAGACTTTTATGAGGTGTATATTGATGACATAGTCATCAAGTCTGCTCTCTCGTAAACTCATCTCGCACCATCCGAGCCAATCATTCAAAGAATGAGAAAACATGGCTTGAAAATGAACTTTAAATGTGCTAGCAGTGAGACCCGGCTTTGTGGTTCATAAAAGGAATCAAATCAACCAAAATAAGACAAAGCCATCATGGAGACTAAAGCACCCACATCAAAAAGAGAGTTGCGTCACTGGGAAGATAAATTTTCTTAGAAGATTCATCTCGAATCTAAGTGGAAAGACTCAAGCATTCTTCCACTACTTTTAAAACAGGCCAAGCCTTCGAGTGGAGTCATACATCAGAGGCCTTCATTTAAATTAAAAGATACCTCTCTCAACCTCCTATCTTGTTCCACCTTCATGGGGAAAGCCCAGACCGTATATATCTCGCCTCAATTTACTATAGGTAGTATGTTAGCACAAGAAGATAGTAATGGCATCGAAAGAGCTATATACTATTTAAGTAGGTGCTAAATGATGCGTAAACTAGATATAGTAACATAGAAAATGCCTATGTTTATACTTCTCTTGTATGAAACTTAAATATTATATAAAGCCCGCTGATGTTTATGTCTCCTCTCATTTCGATGTTATCAAACACATGTCAAAACCAATTATGCATAGTAGAGTGGGTAAATGGGCTTAAATTACCGTATCTTTAACCTTCATGCCTTTGAGAGTCGTGAAAGGCCAAGTAATTGCCGATTTCATTGTGGATCACCTACTAGTCGAAAAGACCATTATGGGTTATGTTGAGACGCAACCTTGGAAATTATACTTTGATGGTCTGACTCACAAAGAGGGTAGTGGTGTTGGAGTTCTTATAATTTCTCCTCAAGGAATTCCAACAAAATTCAAGTATAAATTGATGGCCTCGTTGCTCAAACAATGAAGTCAATACGGCGCTTATTGTTGGACTTGAAGCTTTGTTGGAATTAAACTGTCGAAATTAAAGGTGACTCAGAGTTAGTGGTCAAACAAATAACAAAGGAATATAAATGCATAAAGGAAAATTTGATGACATACTATAGCTACAGATTGATCAAAAATTCAATACATGAATATCCAACATATACCAAGAATAGAGAATCAAGAAGCAAATGACCTAGCACTATTTCGTGTTATAAAGTCTCTACAAAAACTTTAAAGAGTTGATCGAAATAAGAGGTAGGGTTATGGCTACCGACTAACACCACCAGATTTAGAAAATATTAGTTAGGTTGTAGTGGTAAAGATAGATTCAAGTGTTAGCCATAAACACCGATCGATGCAGATCAAGCGGCTCCAATTGTAAGCTATCTAAAGGATCCAACCTTAAACGAGATAGAAAAACAAATAGAGCATTATCATATGTCCATGGGAAATGAATTGTTCAAAAAGACCCAAGAAGGTGTATTGCTCAAATGCCTAGGAGAAAGTGAGGCGATCTAGCATTATCGGTTCATAATGGGCACAAGCACATCAAGGTGCCACAAGATGAAGTGGTTGCTATTTCGATATGGTATGTAATCGCCTAGCATGCTCAAAGATTGCATAGACTTCGCTAAAGGATGTGAAGAATGTCTCAACATGGATTCAACATGCCCCGCGAGTGAGCGATTCGATCATTAAACCATGGCCCTTAGAGGATGGGCGCTAGATTTAATAGAGAAATCAATCCTCCTAAAGGTCAAGTACATCTTGGTAGGAATAGATTATTTTACTGGATCGGCGATACCACTAGTAGTCGCAGATCAAGAAGCTATTATTGAATTCATACATAAACAAATAATCTATAGGTTCGATTGTAGCATAACTACACCAAGGGTCCAGATGCATCGGGTAGAAAGATGCAAGAGTTCGCTAGAGATGGATTTAGACTATCGACATCAACACCATATTATGCTCAAGCAAATGGTCGTCAAGCAGCCAACAAAGTAATAATTGGTTTGATCAAAACACATTGGTAAAAAGCCAAAGAATTGGCATACAACTTTAGACCAAGTACTATGGGCCAGAGAACATCTCCTAAAGAAGCTACCAATACTACACCTTTCCAACTAACATTTGGCCATGATGCGCTTCTCGCTGTAGAAATTCATCTACCGGCTCAATCCAAAGACAACATGAACTCCTCACATTATATTGGGAAATGATGGTGAATGAGTTAGTTGAGTTAGACGAAGTCGACTACATGCATGGAAATCCTAATGAGGCAAAAGGAAAAGGCTGTGGCATATAAAAAAGAGTAAAAGGTAAGACATTCAACGTTAATGACTTAGTATGGAAAGTCATATTGCCCATGGACAAAAAGAATAAAGCATTGGGTAAATGGTCACCTCATTGGGCCCTTTTAATAGCAAAAACGCCGAACAATGCGTGATGAAATAGAAGAATCAAGGATGGTAAACGAATCCTAAAGGTAAATGGGAAGTATTTAAAGAAGTATAAACCATGCCTGCAGGAGATTCAATACTAACGACGAGTCACAATATTATAATGAAATGCCAAATGGTAATATAATTGCCAAAATGGCATTGTTCGTTGCTATTTAATAAACATTTAATCAAAATATAAGAGTTACAAAATAATCAAGATTCAAAACGGGATTGTTCCTCACCGTCGAAGATATTCTTGAAAGACTCAAGTCTTTGTTGGGTAAAGCGCTGGCACCTTTCGAGGATGGCAACTTCACTTTGAGTTGCTCAACCGCTTCGCTTCAAAGAAGGCCCTTGTTAAGAAGTTCTTCGAATCGATTCCCAAAGGTGTTGGACTCGTAGGCAATTTGTTGTCACCGGGCCTTTGATCTTAGCCCAAGTTCTTGAACTGCTTCTCCCAGAGGAGGATGGATCGAGATCAAGCTCATAGTCACCTAGCTTGCTTAATATGCGGTTGCTCTTCGCTTCTTTCGAAAGCTTCAAGCATGTTCATAAGCAAGATCCATGAAGCTCTTTTCTTGGACTTTATTTGCAGCAGACTCATCCCGGAGGAGGCATCCAACACATTATCCAACAAAGATGTAAGTTCGAACAGATGGTACTAACTTCCAGAGAGCAAGTAGTGAGGTCAACTTGGTTCAAGAATCCCTTCATGATGAAACAAAGCACATCTTGTTTGCACTTCAATAGATCCACATCAAGGATTGTTTTTCTAATTCTATGAAGAAGTACAACCCTATCATTAGAGGGCATTGCATAGAGGTCTAACCAAGACCAATGAGAAAGTGGAATATCCCTTTGAGCCAACTTAGCCTTCATGTACCCAATAGGGTCATTTCTTTTCAATTGGCTAATTCTTCTTCAAATGCTTCAATGAAGACCAGAAGTTCCATACGTAATGGAGTAACATCCATTTCAAGTCCATTTGCTCATTAGTACGAAGACCATCACCGCCATTATTGACGCTTCCATCATCTTGTCCATCATCAACAAATCCACCACCGATGTCATCATTCCGATCACCATCAAGATCGACCGCCCTTCGCCGAACCTTCTTGAGCCGCCTCTCCTTCTTCATCTCGACCTTCCTCGCTAGAATCTTCACTCTCGAGGCGTGGTTCTTTCCTCTTCACGAGGTATTTGTTCACGCCTCGAGGGACCCGAGGATTTGGGTGAAGAGCCTCGAGGAGGCACTTTCAGCGCCTTCGTGCATTATTGTATTGGTCTCCTTGAGGAGGCTAAGTGCCTCGATCATCGTGACGATCAAGCTCCAACTGGGAGTGCCATGTTAGAAGAGCCTGCTTGCATCGGATTATTCGAATCCCCATAAGGAGAAGAGTGAATCTGAGCGATGTTGCATGGAGGAGGAGTCAAGTGGTCGATCCGGGTCTAATCATCCTACATAGATAAAGAAAGATTAGAAATCGATAACTAAGGTACGAATAATCATTTTAAGAATTCAAGTAAACCACCCGGTTATCCGTAGATATGTTATCGTTTATATGTTCCAACATTACGCTGGAGGTCGAAGGTGGAATTTTGATTGGTGGAGGAGCAACATCTCTGAATCAAGTCCAGACGCCGATCCTTGGCACGCTTTTTTCTCGCTTCTTCAAAGCCGTTGGAGAACTTTCTCCGCTTTGAGAGTCCTCCCAATGGTGCTAGTTTTCTTTTTGGAGTGGTTGAGGAAGTTTACCGTCTCGAAATGGTACAAAACGCAATTTAGACTTAAGTTACAAAAAATCGCATCTATTTCAAATACCGTGATAAGTCGCTTACCTTCTAATCGGAATGCTTGTCAGGTGGTGATTTGAGTAGTTGTGGAGCGAAAGCTGGTGTTTGTTGTAGTTGCAGGATTGATTGTTGGACACTCTGCACACCATCATTTGTCTCGTGGGATTGTTGAGAACTGCTTCTTCCTTGGTCTTCGGCGCGGTAGTCTTGATCCCGAGGGTGGAAATCAAGCAATTAAAACGAAAAGTTAAAACAAAGAAAGTAATAATATTTGGGATTTCCCAAACATTCGCGACTGCGCCTCATTCAAAGAATCGACATGGCGGAAAGGTCATAGCTAAGATGTCCCGAAATTATGGCCAAGATCGAGCCCATGTCACAGCCTCGTATGGCTTTGGTTTCTGGGATTTATATTTGAGCATTTTCACAAATTAACCACCAAGGATATGGAGGAAACCAAGCCGTGAGCCAATTCAAGTAGGTAGTTTTGGAAATCTAGGTGGATGCATTTCGAAAAGCCAACCTATACCTATCCTCGTGTGACAACCTCAAGGAAGTTGAACTTAGAAATTTTTTCTTTAAATTTTTCCTTCAAGGTTCGTGAGTCGATATACTGGGTTCAGCAGCGCGGGATCATAAGTAGTTTCAAGTAAGTCCGAAAAGCTTTAATCTTCGAGCGTGTCAACATACCTTTTTATGTACCGCACATCAAACTAAGAGCGGCTTTAGCTTGAATGGTAAGAGTGTCAAACATATAAGATTGATAGAATTTAATCCACCAATCTAGAAAACTCTTTCAAGATAAGGGAGTCGTTCGAAGGGATTAAGTTGAATCGGGCGAACTCTTTGATATTGTTCTTGTTGAAGCTGCATCTCGGGCTTTAAAAGTTCGACAGAGGTAATGGCGCTTTGAGTTTGGAACAAGGGTTCGTGTATTAATTGACACGCACTAAATTGTCTCAAACGGTTAGGTCGAGAAAAAAGAGGATCCGTTCTTGGTCCGAGTAATTTTGAGGAGATTAGTCTTGTAATAAAAAGGCCTTCCAGATATCTTGGATTTCCTTGCTTTTAGCACTTAAAGAGACATAGTGAACCATGATGGTCCATGAGTCCTCAAGCCAAAGGCGCCATAGTTTCTTTAAATTCATGTTGTTTGAGAGAAGCATAATGTACTTTGAAAATGAAACCTGAAATCAGCCTTGTCATCACTAGAGTCGGCTCTCTCATCGTGCCCTCAACGCTTCGATCAACTATCTCTCGATCTTGCTCATTAATAGTATCCGCAGAGAGCTAAGACTCGAACATAGCATTTAGCCATAATCGAGCAACCGGGACCAGCTTAACAAGATGTTCTGGAGGTATGAGATTTCAAGCTCAAACAATTGATCTCGTGCTCATAAAGGTCAACTAGCAGAGTTCACTTAATTTAATCCTCCTGCTCATGCAAATCTCTTTGCTGAGGAATGAACCTACTAGCTACCCCAAGGCTGCAGAAACGATCTTGATAGCCAAAGAGTAAGGCAAATGTTCAACATCGAGACACTATCACCTTCAGATGGTAATGACTAATGAATTTGGAGAAGTCATAGTTTGATATCGAAATCAATAATACTTGAATGTTCCTCAAGATCAAGAACATATGTTTCCTACTGTTAGTCCAGTTGATGGCGCTTATGTCAAGAGTGTGGGTGTGATCATCCTGGGAGGTGGAAGGTATTATAGGTGCTATCCTAAATACAGATGCGAATAACAGAGATGACCGATGTGAAGTCTGTTTGATAATTTCAGAAATTATAGATACCTAATTCCTCCCACCGATGTGACTTAACTTTCACTTTGGTGAACCATCGATATGCTACATCGCTAATGGACAGATCGAAATGGTTTAAAGTTGTTTTAACATAGTCCGTAATGAAAGGATCTTTTGGGGTAGTCATAGGAGTTTCTACGTCCTTTGGAGCAACAGATCATGACATTATCGGCCTCCTACCCTAGGGGTTTCATTGTATTGAATAAAGGTTTGAAATCAGAATAAACAGAAATATGGTTCGTGTATCCTTAAGAATCTCAAAACCGTGAAGAGGACCCATTAGGGCAAATCTCTTTCCGTATGCTAGTAGGGATTAATACCGAGAGGAGTATAAGAGCTCTTGCTCTTTGGAGATTCCTCGTATAAGTATAGATTGACCTTGGTGAGTGCCAACCTTGCTTTCCAAAATTGTTCCTTGTTCTTATTCTTCTTTAGAAATCTTTTACCCGGGGTGTTGATGAAGACATTGTTGGGGTTTTGATTAAAGAGATTAGGTTCTTTACAGAAAGAGAGGAAAAGAAGATTCAGAGTGTGGAAAAGTGAAAAGACTAAAGTTTGTTTGGTTTTATAGTGAGGAAGTGGAAACACTCATCAACTAATGCCAAGTTACGTGGGAGACGGGGTCGATACACGGTGAGGTGGCGGAAGTTAGTATTGGTAATAAGCATGATTAAGGTGATCATTGCTTTTAATAAATGCACCATACCGTGGTTACCGTGTAAAAGCTGTTCGAAACCTGTGGGTCATCGTGATTGACATAATGGAAATTCAACAGGTCATAATTACTCAGGTCACATCAAAATTTAGGATATATTTAAATAAGTATTTCTTAAAAAGGGATTCAAATACATATTTTAAAGGGGCATTTTGTTAGTCAAGATTTTGATATCTTTGATTCAAGAAGGATCATGGAGCTCGAGATGAGATGATGTTAAAGTATTCAAGGGAACATAGTGAATGTCATAGTTTGAAAGAAAAGAATTAGCCCTTCGAATGGATGTATTGAGTTCCGGAGTGTCGAACGGAAATAATGGTGATATGTGTAAAACAAGCTCGATCGGACAATAGAATTGTATCAGAGGAAATGGGTTCAAATCAAAGTGAGTGATACATTTGAAATTAAACGCGAAATGGATAAAGGAGTTGAAACGCATCAAGAAACGGTTCGAAAACGTGAAGCAAGAGAAGCATGGTGCTGCATGTTCTAAACGTGGCAAGATCTTAGGTCAACGTTATGGTCGAATTAGTATAAATAGGAGTCTTAATGTTAGGATTTCGTCATATCTATTGTACTAAAATTCACCACATTCAAAATACCACATGGCTAGGGAAACGAATGCACGAATGATGTAATTATGATTGCACCAAAACTTTATTATTCAACAATGTATCTTTATCCTTCCAATTTAACTTTATCTTGCATCAATGTCTTTAAGTTTCTTTACTTTCAAAGTCATTTCATTTAAATTTTTTTCTACCATCTATCAAGTTCTTTACTTTTCCAAAAACTTTTACATTAACGTCAAGTATTTCCCGTAAAGCTTTTATACATTTGTTTACATTCCGTTTTTACGCTTTCATAGCTATTTTGAAAATCTTTTACACTTTAAGAGTTTATTTGAATATTGTCGCATTTATATACTTTCTTGCCATTTCTAATCAATGTTCTTGTTTGTTCGAACCAAATATACATTATTTATGATCATATCACTAAGTAATCGAACGTACTCGAACTCATATACAAACATCCAAAACAAGTCTCAAATATGGATCTCTATCTCAAGTTTATACCAATC
>CM038794.1:142678062-142765083 GCA_021764765.1 Vicia sativa
ATCATACTTGGAGGTCCAAGATAGCTCATATAACTTGCCAAATTCGTTCTATTAGACATAGAAGAGAAAATCAAATTTTCAAAGATTTGATTTTATTTGAAAGGAAATTATTTTCGTGATTCAAGACAAGATCTTTTTTACTCTCTTGCCTCATTCCTCACTCTATAAATACCCAAAGATGTTGCACAAGACAAAGGACCTAAACCCTAGCCTCTACACCAACCTTTATTTTGCTCAAAATTTTCATAAAATTTTGAAATTTAATTTCAACTCAAGGTAGCCCACCTTCGCCTCTCTCAATCACTCCATTCTCGTCTTTAGGGTAAGTTTGAGGCGCCACACCAAAAAGCCATGGTCAAAGCCGCTTAAATCGAGCTAATACACATATCTATACATATTCAAAAAAATTTTGAAATTGCATTTTATCATCTTCTTGTTTTAATCGAAACTAACCACTCTAATGTGTTCATGAGGTTTCATGGATGAGATCCGGCCATCGCCGCATACTTGAACGCCGAAAATCGATTTGCCATGTTTAGAGTTTTTTTAAACCGACGAGCTCGGAACCTTAGCGCTGAGAGGCATTTTCAATCGAAACTAATGCCACCATTGGATTCGCAAGGGTCGCATTTAGGGGGTAGGTATCCCTTGCCTTTATTCCTCAGATGGTGTTTCGATTTCAGTCAGTCGAGAAATTTAACGCAGCTAGGTCTCATCGCGACGCTGTGTTGATTCTGCCGGGCCAGCTGCGGGCGCTCCCAACATTCCGATTCGTCCACTCATGCTAACTAGGGTCCACGCGGTCGACCGGCTCGAGTTATAATCGTGCCACCTATTCGCTATATTCACACGCTTGTATTTTCCAGACACCAAGTACACGCTGGCTCATGGTAAAGGCGTGAGGATGAGGAGATTCTCTCAAAGGTCCTGGTCGAACTCGGTCAGACCAATTTTTACCTTTTTACAAAACTAACTCTATTTTTCATATTTTTCTATTTTTCTTTAATATTTTTCATCTAATTTAATTTAGCTTCAAATAATTTTCTCATGCATCTAAAAACACCAAAAATATTTATTTTTGCATAATCATTAAAAATGTTTATTTAATTTTAATATTAAAATTATTATTTTGCATGCATATTTAATTTAATTTAATTAATCGTTTAAATGACTTCTAATTGTTTTTAAATTATCAAATCAATTCCAAAAATTACAAAAATTTATCTTATCATATTAATGTCATTACTAATATAAAACATTTTTCCTCATTCAAAATATTGCTTTTACTAACATTTCTCCTTATGCACTTTTCTCTATTTTCCGATTTTGTATCTCACATGTTATGCCGTTTTATGATTTTTCTTGCTTTTCTCTTTTTTCAATTATGTAATTGTTCTATGGGATGTATATAGTTTAATTAAGACTTATTTTCCGCACTCTTATTATGTATTCGCCTAAAAGCCATGTAATAGCTGAGACATTTATCTTTCCGCGACTTTACATTTCCGCAATTTACTTTCTCGCACCCTATAAGACTTTAGTTGTCATTTATCAAAATACTTTTGCACCTCACACTTTATCAAAGTTCAAACTCTTTTCAAAACGAAACATTTCCTAACACTTTGTATACATTCCTACGAATCATTACAAAGTCAAAGCGAAATGCCTTTTCAAAACATTTTTGTCAAACACACGTAAAGCACTTTTTAAATGATCTAAGAGGAACTAAGAGCTCTGAGATAATCACGGATGAAAAGGGGTGCTAATACCTTCCCTTTTCATAACCTTCTCCCTTACTTTAATCTAACGGTCTTTTTCTCGCTTTTTACCTTGCCTTAACTGGATAAAAGAAAGTCGATGGAGACTCTTGTTATCCGTGACATTTGCAATACAAAAATCAAAGTCGCTTCATCAGACATGTAATCAAGCGACTACTGGGAAACACCCAAAAGAGAGAATACCTTAGGGATTTTTAGATCATTTACTACTTTTTGTTTGATTTGCTTGCTTTATCTTTAAGGGTGGTTGTTTGGTATTATACTGGGGACCCTACACCCCGATCCGGTCTCCTTTTAGGTGTAGCAATAAATCATCGCGATCGTTAGACGATATCAAACGGTCAATATGATGGCTACGTTAGTGTGACGCTTGGATGTCCCTGATACTTTCATTTCCAAGTCGAGGATAGTATTTGGCTTCACAGTGGTGTCATCAAGCACTAACTAAACTTTTTAACCTTAATTGACCCATCTGGCCATTAGAAGGTAGTGAGATGGCCGGCTTTTGTGCATTAAGGTTGGTCGATACTGATGCTACGCTCATTAAGATCAGACTGGGATATTTTCTCATCGACCACTTGGTAGTCAGATTGAGATAAACGCCTCACGAGAAAGATCAATGATATGAGATTCCTAGAACCCTACATTATTATAGACGATGAACCAACTCAAACTTTGGTGGATAATCACCTATACCTCTTGCAAGCCTTAAACCTAGGCTCATTGTGTGAATTGTTTGTGTGTGCTAAACATGACATCATGACATCATCGCATTGCATATCATTTCTAACTATTTCAAGGACCTAGGATTTATCTTTGCCTGCTTAGGATTATACCTCTGAAAGACTATCCGAATCAACTTCATGGGTATGCCTTCTCACCAAAGAATTGGTTTTAAATTCCCACCATGCTCAGCCCATCAAAAGGCATGGTTATCTACTGACTTGGTTATCTCGTTTGAAGAAGATATGATGCACTTCCTATTCCAGCTTCTTTGATCCAAACACCATTGCTTTACATTCCCATTATCGCTGGTTCCTACCGAAGAGTTCTCTGTTACTTGGGATACCTATTCTTGATCAAATTCCATTCACCTAAGAAAAGGTCTAGGTATGAAGACATCGCATCAAGATTACATCTAAAGCGCCAGATATCAAGCCAATTGGCAAACCGTGCGGAGTTAAGGGTTTACTTGCTAAGTTCCTAATTAAGAAAGTCGAGAATTCTTCAAAATTATGAGTTTCCATGCATTCAAGACATTGTGGCTCGCTAATCTATGGTTTGGTTCTTTTTCCTAACTCTGATCAATTCATAGATGTCAACACATGTTGTTCCTTACCGTAACTCGCGTCTCACTTTACTTGGAGATATTCTACATTCTTCCACACTGCATTACTAAGAGACAAGGAACTCCTCATGTGTTGATATCGTTACTTTCCTGTGTGGTTTATTTCGCACCTTCCTCCATCGCTTTGAAGAATGAACAAGGTTGAAGTGGTCTCAAAGACTAATGTCACTCTCTCATCTGTGATATCCGTTGGTGTCTTTTTCTCAAAAGACTTCACATTCAACAATGTTGGAGAATTTCAATGTACCCCTCCTGGCATAAGGGGAGGTATCACTTACAACCCTGTCTAGCTCTACGCCGCTTGGTTTTGCTCAAGAGATGGTCCTCATGATATGCTTCTCCAAGATATTGTGTTCGACATAACCACGATCTCGAGAATTACCGTCAAGGTTCATACACACTGGGGCATGGTAAAGAAGATCGATACCAAGACTTTGGGGCACCATAACTCCATTCCTTAGGAACCTTACCTCAATGGGTGCGAGCTCGAGCTCAAACCTCATGATGCCATTCACTACTGCTTTACCAAGTAATTATGGAACTCCGTTAGGTGACGACCTACCGTTTCTCCATCCCGACGCCTACCGATTTTAAAACTTGAAGAGGTCCCGATTCAGCTTAAAGAAGAAAGAGATACATTTGAAGCTCACATGCGTGAGAAGAAGGTACTAGAGTTGACAAAGCTACTTAACGAGGAGCTGAAACATCAACGCCACCTAAGCACCAAGAGGAAGCTACCTAGGGAGACTTAGAGCTTTAGGATTTATATGCTTTTCTTTTTGTTTTGAACTATCTTTTGTACTTAGAAAGAGGAAAAGAATAAAAAGAAACTAATAAATGTTTGTTCGCTCTTGTTTAACAAATTTAAATCTCTAAGGTCCTTGAAAACATTGCATTGTATATGCATAAACATCGCATATCATGGCATAACATCTCATAATGTACATAGAAGATTGGTTTTCTCATTTTCTCGCTATTTATTTTAGCGTAAATGGTCTTGAACAGACTCACAAAGATCTTCGTGCTCAAAATGCTCGGCCTGTGAGATGTTCACCACCTGGTCCAAGGCCAAGAAGATCCAAGAAGCTCATTAATGTAGCAGGGTCATGGTGTTCTCAACATGGGCAGACGTTACAAAGGTGGTCCTAAAGTGGTCATTGGACAGAGCTCCTGTAAGGAGTGTCAAGATCAAGGAAGTGTCAAGGGACATGAAGAAGACCAACGGAGTCTCGAGGACGAGAAGATCACTATGATAATGACCAAGACTGGAAGATGACTAGTACAAGCAACTTGAGGACCGTTGAACGCTGTGGAAAACCCAAGATGTCCGGCCGAATTTTGATGATTTGAGTCTTCTCGTGTGGTGATTCCTCCCAAGTTCAAAGTTCCAACTTTTGCCAAGTATGATGGCATTTCATCCAAAGTCGTGATTTAAGTCCTATGTTCGTAAGATCAACCCCACATCGATGATGTAAAGTCAGGATGCACTATTTTCAAGAGAGTTTGTCCGTAACTCAATTGAGTGGTATTATCGCCAGAGAATGACCGATCCGTATTTGGAGTGACTTAGCAGATGTTTATAGGTGTGATGAGTATAATGTCAATTGACACCCACCGCATGCAACTACAGAGCATGTCTATGGGTCGCGAGGAAAAGTTCAAAGAGTATGCTCGTAAACGGAGAGATCTAGCAGGGTAGTTCACCCACCCTTGTCCAATATGGGAGTTGGTTGATATGTTTTATGGGAACACTAATGTGCCCATTCTTCAATCATTTGATTGGAAACTCTTCGAACGGATTCAACCGAAGTTGATATTGACAGAGAGCGATTGGCTGGTATCAAGAGCGGAAAGATTCATGTAGTCATCCTCAAATGTCATAAGAGATCTTTGGTAAGAGAAACCAATGTGTATGGTCGAAAGCCGAGCTAAGACCGACCGCCATTAACTGCATGGGAAGTTGGATTCCAATCCTACATCAAGACAACCTCAACGAGACAACGCCAGAGCCGTAACGCCCACGAAGACACATTTAAGATCAACATGCCGTTGTCGCGAGCCTTGCAACACATGTCGAAAGCGAAACATTACTTGAAGGGTCCTCGTGAGTGTCAACACTTTCCAAGATACAATCCTAATGCTTAGTGTGCTTACCACTCCAATAGCCTGTGGCACGATAATCGACAACCGCTGGGTTCAAGATCAAGATTCAAGATATGATTGCCAAGCCAGATCGAGTTCGACCCTCCCGTAGAGACCAATGTGATCAACGCACTATGCGCTCAACCATGAAAAAGTTCCAATGTCATGGTGAGGATACTACGCCAACATAGATGACTGACCATTCCTCCGATGACTATTAAGAAGAATTTGTCGCAAGTTTGTCAATCCGTGATGCCCAGAATTGTCGTTGCAGCCCATCCGCACTGATGGTCAGGCTTGGTCAGAAGACGTGGTCTAGTGCATGATGGATAACCGTGAAATACTATTCCCGAAACCACTGTGAGTCTCCGTGAAGACATGTCTAAGAAATCAAGATCAAGAGTGAATGAAACAGCATCAATGTGGGATACCAAGCAAATGTGGAAGATTTGATTACATGGTGAAGTATACTCCGAGAGCTACAAGATTCCTATTGAAGATGTCAAAGCCACCGGATGGGAGACGAGTCTCTAAAAGACTATGTCGAAGTTAATACACAGGATTTCCTCTCTGATCCCGTGCCTCAGAGTGGCACCTCTCATCATTACTTCTCTCCCACTCCGCCCATATTCCTCCCAGCCATCCCTTAGAATTATGGATCTCAAGTTTACTATCATGGCGCCAGCAAGACCCTCCGACTATCGAGATCTTTCGCTAAGCTACCATTCCCGACATTGACAACATCAACCGGATCAAGTAAGGTGACCGTAACTGAAAGGGTATTCTCTCCAAATCTCTTCCAAAGACATCATGACTCCAAACAGATTCCAGCCTATTCAACTGGCCTCCCGAGGCTAGAGGAAAGAACCAAAGGACTCATCCCGCTTCAGCCAAGTACCAAAGGAAGTTATCAAGACACCTCCAAACAAGAAATGAAGGAAATTAAGATTATCAAGAAGAGTGACTACAATGTTGGAACAAATGGGACAGCATCTGCCCAAGATCTCCATGCTTGCTTCTACTCAGGTTCGAGGCTCATGCTAAAGCCTCGTAAAGTTTCTCGAGGAATGCTCACGCACCGTAAGACACTACTACATCGATCAATTTGAAGTTTGTATTGCTAGCCCGGCTGCCAACAACCACCTAGGCTTTCTGACACCGATTTGACTTTGCCCGAAAGAAACACAACAAAGCCTTGCACATCTCTCGTTCAATGCAAGGGCATTACATTGTCTCATGTTTTGGTGGATACCGCCATTTCCAATATCCTTCCAAGACCGCTTTTGATCGACTCGATGTTGAAGGATTAGTTCAAACCCAAAGGACATTATTGTGAGAGCTTTTGATGGTTCTAAACGAACAATACTGGAGAGCTCATTCTTCTTGTTAAAGTCGGTTCCCTTGACTTTCGACTTACTTTTTTCATGGACATCCGTCCAAATTTTACTCTTTGCCTACTTGACCTGGATACATGGGGCGCGTAATCTAATTCTACCGCATCGTAAACTCAAGTACCCGGTGAAGGGATGGTTGTCACAAGATGGGAGAAGAAGAATATATGGTCACCATCTACAAATATTCCGATATCTCGAGATGGGGGTGAATTCTTCGAGACTCCCTGGCTGCTTTTGAAACAATCCCCAGTCATGCCTCGCTGACTCTCCCCGTCACTCCCGGGTTACACAAGTTCCGCTTAGGATGGCCTCGCTGAAAGATGCCTGTTGTCATTAAGAAGGAGGTAGTACTATTTGGGGACAGCCCTGATCTTCCTTTCAACCGACAAGACCGGTTTAGGCTTCACCATCGTGAGGTCGAAGATGATACGCGAACGCGCCGCCAACTTCCTTTCCGCAGACGCCTGCAGTGGAATCCATGCTATAAGACGATGACAACGACTTTGACATCGCTGTGGGATCTTCCCAACTCCGATTAACGGACTCAAGAATCGAAGATCAAGACGCCATACCAATCTCCTTTAGACATGAGTAATTGCTCTTATTTTTGTTTTGTGTTTCAGATTTTCTATGTTTTGAATAATAAACCTTAAAGCCTAGTGCCTTGCCGGCATCGTGGGCTCGCTTGCGTAGGGTTGTCATTTGCATATTTTCATTCAATAAAATCGTTGGACTTTGCATTTAATTGTTTCTTTCTTTACTTTATCACCACTTCAAAAAGCTATGTGTTCTTACACAAACCCACGTGATATAATCGCAGTAATCACTACGAATCTCATTGATAACAAATATGCTATTGCTAAATATGACTTCAATCCGATCTACCTGTCAAGACGAAGCGAGGAAGATCAGGAAGGCTGTGAGAATTGTCGATCACACAACAAGAACAAATGAAAGTATATGTACACATGAAGATCAAGTTGAGGTTATGAATTGGGTAATCATGAAGATGTAAAAGAGATCAAGATAGAGCGGTCTTGAGAACAGTTGTTAAAGAAAGGTTGGTTCCGGCTACGAGACTATATCAGGTTTTTGTTGGTCACAATGAAGACACGGGTTTAGACATTGATATTGTGGTACATCAAGCACTAAACAAAAGAAGGTTTTCCCAAGAAGGTCCTCGTGATGTGTCCCGAGATATCGAGAAAATCAAAGGTAGCTATAAGCAATTCAACACCGGCTTAGTCATACTCCTATCCACAAAGTTGCTAATGGTGAAGTGCAAGAAGGATGGCACTAATGTGTGTGGATTACGTAGATCCGAATAAAGCAAGTTCGAAAGACGATTTCCACTACCTCATATGATGTTCCGTTGACAAAACTCGCGCAACATAAGGTTTTCTCCTTCATGGATGGTTTCTCCCACAATCAGATCAAATGGCTTCAAGACATAGAGAAGACTACTTTCATGCTGCCAAAGGGCACTTTCTCTCGCTGCCGGACCGAAGAACGGGTGCCACTTATCGGTACATGGGACGTTATTTCATGACATGATTCATCACGAGATGAGGTCCACGACTACATGATAGCTCGATCATTGCATCAAGAAGAACATCTTGATCATTTATAAACTATTTGACAGTTGAAGAAGCATGACTAAGACTCAATCCCAAGGGCGCACCTTTGGAGATGATCCGAAACCTTGTGGTTTGTTGTCGGAAAAGGTATTGAAGTTGACCTCGCCAAGGTTAAAGCTATTCAAGAAATGCCAGCCCCGCAATCGAGAAGGAAGTGCCGAGGGCCCATTGAACCACATTGCCGTATTCATTGCACATCTAATCGCTACTTGTGAGCCAATCTTCAAGTTACTTAAGAAAGATCAAGTTGGATCGGAACGAAGATCGCCGATCGCTTTGACAAAATCAATGAGTACCTAATCCTCCTATCCGATGCCACCGCCCAAGGAAGACTCTTATCATGTACTTTGACGTTGTTAGAGAACTCAATGGGTGTTGGGGCACATGACGAGTCCGGTCGAAGAGTATGCAATATACCCTTAGAAAAAGTTTACCACCATGAAACAAGATACTACAGCTGAGAAAACTTGGTAAATATGGCTTGACTGTCACGACTAAGACAAGATATGTTGACTCACACTACTTTGTTGATTTCAAGATGGATCCGATAAATATACATATTTGAGAAACTAGTTTCCTAAGAATAGCAAGATGGCAAATGATCTTGATTTAATATTTACATCCAAGACACTTCAAAGCGATCAAAGGAAGTGTAAGAGTTTTATCATTGGCTCATCGTCAGATGACTATCATCATGCAGTCAATTTCCGCATGAAGATGTTTTACTAGTTATCATCATGAAGACCTGCACAGACGAAGGACCCGAATAGGATCCTTATGGACCATGGTCTTTGATGGAGCCTCAAATGCACCTGCAATGGCATCATGCTATCATCACATCTCTCCATAAAGGACATACGCCATTCACCGCCAGACATATGTTTCAACTGTATCAACAACATGGCCGAATACGGTTGCATCACGGGTATTAAAGTCGCTATCGACCTAAGAATCAAATTCTTGCAAGTATGAGACCACTTTAGTGATCACCGACATATGAAATTGATACTTAAGCATCCGAACCTCATTCCATATCGAGCATGTTTGAGTTTGATCCCCACTAAGAGATCACTTAATCACATTCCACGAGAAGAGAATCAACAGATCGCTATACTATGTCATCTATGTTCCGTGTCGACGGGACAACGAGGCCCCGTGATCATCATTGAGAAGTTTGATGAACCGATATTGTTATGAGCTCGATACGTAAGAGAAACCTTGGTACTACCGATGTGAAGAGGTATCTTGAGACTCGTGAATATCCCAGGGCATCCGCCAACGACAAGAAGTTCTTGAAGATTTGCATCCAAATTCTTCCTCAAGAACGGATATTATACAAGCAAGAATCACGACCAGCTTACTCTACCGTAGATCGGAAACAATGAACGATCATGGAAGAGTTACACATACAAGATTGGCACCTAATTCAGCAATCACACGATGGCTAAGAAGATTTTGAGAATAGGTTACTATTGGTCCACCATGGAAGTCGATTGTCACCATACCGACTCCGTCACAAATGCCGATATAGCATACAAAGTGCACGCACCTCCAAGACTGAATGTTCTAATGCCCGCCTTTGCAATGTGGGCATTGACATGATTGAGAAATCAAGCCCACCGCTTCCAACGGACATCGCTTCATCCTTGTGGCAATCGATTATTTCACCAAGTAGAGGCACCAGCCGCATCTCGTCATACAAGAATGTCGTGGCTCGCTTCATCAAACATAATCTTATCTGTCGATATGGCACTCCGAAGGATTATCACAGATAACGGCCTAATCTCAACAACAAAATGATCACCGAACTCGCATCAGCTCAAGATCAAGCATCACAACTCTTCTCCTTATCGATCTAAGATGAATGGCGCCGTGGAAGCCGCACACAAGAACATTAAGAAGATTATACGTAGATGATGTTGACTTACAAAGATGTGCACGAGATGTTACCATTCGCCTTCATGGTTATCGCACTATAAAGACAAACATCAATAGGGGCAACCCCTTCTCTCTGGTAACGGTATGGAAGCAATACCAATCGAGGTCGACACCTCAACCGTAGTCCTCCAGACGAGAGTTAGGTGAAGACGATTGATCCGCACTGTCAATTCATTAACTTGATCGATGAGAAACGACTCCATCCATTTGCCATGGACAGTATCTATCGTAAGCGAATGATCGCAGCATCAACAAGAAGGTCAAGCATCGAGTATACCAAGTCGGTGATCTAGTAGTCAAGCATCGCTCTTCCACAAGGTGATCCTGTGGGCAAATGGACTCCCACCCATGAGGGACCATTTGTAGTCAAGATGATTTTCCTCAAGGAGCTATGATACTTAGCACCATGGATGGTGAAGACTTCCCACACCTCAGTGAACGCAGACATAGTCAAAAATACTACGATAAAAGAGACCCGCTAGGTCGATCGGCCTAGGCAAAAATAGGGTATCCTCGCGAACCAAAAAGGTTCTGCAAAAGTTAAGGATATATGTAAAACATGTACACCCTAAGTCGAAAACCTTAAAAGGCGGCTTGGGCAAAAAAGGTATCCGGTAGACCGAAAACCCGAAGGGCTGTCTAGGCAAAAGTTAGATTTAAGCGCACGACTATGTCTCGGCCCGTATCACCTACTTCCGTACTACTATCAGATTCAAGGTTCAAATGGAAAATCAATTCACTCACTTTAACGACAAAGAAGGAGATGAGATAGTTGAAATATATGAGTACTAGCATAGTTGGAACTTAACGAGATTGTTTCCGATAGCTTTTACTTTTGTAAAACTACTTGGCCATACCGCATTTCAAATTAATAAGCTTCTTTCTTTACAATTTTTTCTATTGTTGTTTGCATAAAGTCCAACGTTTGCTTTGAATGATTATATGCATTTGACAATAAGAATATATTCACAAACATGCGAAAAGTAAACATATGAAAGTAATTACTACATGCTCTAGGAATTGAGATGACGACGAAAGTCACCCATACGTCCCCTTTGCAAGAGTACAATCCCTACAGAGGTGTCGCTCACTACAAACCTTCCCCTACAGAGTACCTTTTTCCAGCATTCTGAGTTTCATCGCGTCAGTCCCTGGGCAGCGATTCCAGTCAATTTAACCTGATTACAACAGATTTCCAAGCAGTAACAGTTTATCACCAATAGAGGTATCCCCGGCAAAATATCTCTCAGCAATCATCACCTCCCCGGCAGCAGCGGTATCCAGACTTGAAACTTGGTCAGATAGTGCATCGGAGGAAACCCGCATCTTTTATTCCCACCAGAGATTTCGATGGCCCATTCTTCTAACCCGTCTCCCAAAGAACTATCAAATACTTCAAAGAAGATTTATGCGCAAGATCCCCAGTAGAGTACCTCCTATATTCCCATCAACAGGGTCTATGCACAAGATCCTCAGCGGCGCATCTCTCAATCTCTACCATCCTCAACAATATCTAAGGCCCGAGACTTGGTCAGATAGTGCATCGGAGGAATCGAGGTCATCTTTCTTCTCAGGGTCTCCAATCCGCTTCATCCCCAAACAGAAGTCAGGAATCTCCAAGCAGAGCATCCACATCTTCTTCAAGATGGATATGTTTTGAAATACCACAACGTCTATCATTCATACATTATTCATAAAAAATCATAATTTGTGCATATGTCATTCATACACATTGTCATGCATCATAATTTGCATAAGACTAACGATATCCTATCAAAGTTTCTTTTGTTTTTTCCAAAACAGGTGAAAATCGCTTCTAAAACAAACAGGTCCAGGATTAATGCCCGAAGCCAGACGGGAAAACTATCTGAAACAACCGCCCTAGTTGTCCTCCGACAACTGGTCCAGGATTAATGCCCGAAGCCAGACGGGAAAACTATCTGAACGACCGCCCTAGTTGTCCTCCGACAATAGATCCAGGATTAACACCCGAAGCCATACGGGAAAACTATCTGAACGATCACAGGCATTGGACCCATACCCGAAGCACAACAGGGAAGCTGTCCACGCTCTGCCGACTATTATCCTCTCAGAGTAATCAATACGAAGATTTGTTCTGACTCTCTCTTATTATCAACAGCAACTACAGAGTCTAGCGTACGACTTAGTTGCCTTGGATGGCATCTTGAGCCCATCTCCGACTACTTGTCAACATTTCTCCACTTTCAGAATGCTGCATATTTGGTTAAAAAACCAATACAAACCAATAACTTCATTCAAAGACAAGCATGTGGTCTAACGTACGACTCCTCCGGATGGCATCTTAAGCCCATCTCCATGCTTCTTTCACTTCCGAACATCTACAGAGCAGCGACGGCTCACTCCCCTAGCATCGACCTTCCGATGGCATCTTAAGCCCATCTCCGACGATTCTCCTATTCGCACGACTTATCGAGTCTAGCGCACGACTCATTCTCCAAAGAAAATCTACTTTCTCCAAATGGCATCTCGAAGCCCATTCCAAAGATCGTCAACAACAACTAGTGTAAATTTCTGTGTACTGAGTGTTCAATCATCTTCTACCCCTGTGTCACGAAGGCGAGCATGCCAATCTAAACCTTCCAAGACAAGAAGATTGAACAGAGCAGCTGTCATACCCCAAAATTTTCCCTCCTACTTCTCAAAACACTTCATACATTCATACTAAGGATTCCTCAAGGGTCGATCGACAAACCTCTCCTAGACAATCAACCCAAACTAGGTTTGGCAATTCTCGATCCGTATGGACTTCCAACATCTCCAATGGTCATCATGCCTCCTCATATGCTTCAAATATCCTCCATGATAAGTTTCAAGCCTCACAAGTCAAATTTCTCGATTCTCGATGAAAATCAGGTTGGACAAAAGTCAACTGTGGTCAACATACAACAAACTTCCGATTTTTGGTCAACATCCTCATTTTGAAGTCACATTCATCATTTGATCAAGGGTTGATCATGATTCATCAAGAAAACTCAAGATTTGCTCAAAAGTCAAACTTTCCAAATTAGGGTTTTCAAATGAAAAGTCAACTGAACTTTGACTGAGCATAACTTCTTCATACTTTCTCAAAAAAATTTCCACCAGCTCTCATTTTGAAGGAAATTCAATTCTCTACAACTTCATGTCTCACAAGAATGTTCAAAAATGCTTCATTTGGAAGGTATAAAACATTGTGTCCTTTTCAAAGTCAACAAAAAGTCAACTTTTTGTTTTGAAGATTTATTTAGAATGTAAACGCCAATTGAGATGAAACCAAAGATGTTGGTTAGAGGACACCTAGAGCTTTCTAAAAAGTCCAAGAACACTCAAAAATGTGGAAAATTGAGCAAAATACACCTTGTACAAGTTGGGCATTTTTGGACAATTGCACAAAAGGAGATATTTGTCAAAATCAAATTTTTTCCAAATGGGCCTATAATTTTATGATCCAAACTTGTTCATAATATTATTTGTGACCTATTGATTCCTTTCCATGACCACATTCTATTTTATTGATTTATTTTTGAATTTAAAAGCTTTTAATTCCAATTTAAATTATATAAAATATGAAAACAAGATATATTTTCAAATGGATTGGATTCTTATCAAACTTGAGGTCCAAGATAGCCCATATAACTTGCCAAATTTGTGCTAGCTTGCATATGGAAGAGAAAATCAAATTTTCAAAGATTTGATTTTATTTGAAAGGAAATTATTTTTGCATTCAAGACAAGATCTTTTTTCACTCTCTTTGCTCTCATTCCTCACTCTATAAATACCCAGCATGTTGAACAAGACAAAGGACTAAACCCTAGCCTCTACACCAACCCTTATTTTTCTCAAAATTTTCATAAAATTGTGAAATTCGAATTTCAACTTGCAGCCACTTTCAGCCTCTCTCAATCACTCCATTCTGTTCCTAGGGTAAGTTTGAGTAAGTACACACCAAAAGCCATGGTCAAAGCTGCCTGAATCGAGCCATACACATTCATACATATTCAAAATTTTCTTGATATTGCATTTTTATTATTTGCTTGTTTTAATCGAAACTAACCACTCTAATGTGTTCATGAGGTTCCATGGATGAGATCTGGGCCATCGTTGCATAGCTTGAACGTCAGAAAATCGATTTGCCATGTTTAGGCTTTTTTTAAACTGATGAGCTTCTAACCGGTAGCTAGAGGCATTTTCAATCGAAACTAATGCCACCATTAGATTCGCAAGGGTCGATTTAGGGGGTAGGATATCCTTTGCCTTTTATTCCTCGTATTTTGCGGTGTTTCGATTTGTGTTGGTCGAGAAGACGACCGAGCTGTGGCCCAGCCGTCCTTGACGTGTGTTGACCGACGGCTAGCGTGGCGCTCCCGCTCGATTCGTCCACTCATGCTAACCGGGTCCACGCGGTTGACCGGGCTTTGAGTTATAATCGTGACACGATTCGCTTATATTCACACGCTTGTATTTTCCGACACCAAGTACACGCTGGCTCTGGTAAAGGCGTGAGGATGAGGAGATTCTCTCAAAGGTCCTTGGTTCGAACTCGTCAGACCAATGTTTTTACTCTTTACAAAACTAACTCTATTTTTCATATTTTTCTATTTTTCTTTAATATTTTTCATCTAATTTAATTTATCTTCAAATAATTTTCTCATGCATCTAAAAACACCAAAATATTTATTTTTGCGTAATCATCGAAAATGTTTATTTAATTTTAATATAAAATTATTATTTTTGCATGCATATTTAATTTAATTTCTAAGTAATCGTTTAAATGACTTCTAATTATTTTTAAATTATCAAATCAAATCCAAAATTACCAAAATTTATCTTATCATATTAATGTCATTGCTAATATAAAACCTTTTTCCTCATTCAAAAATATTGCTTTTACTAACATTCTCCTCTTATGCACTTTTCTCGTATTTTCCATTTTGTATCTGCTGTGTTATGCCGCTTTGACGATTTTTCTTGCTCTTTTTTCAATTATGTAATTGTCTATGGGATGTAATAGTTTCATTAGGACTTTATTTTCCGACACTTATTATGTATCAAAGCCATGTAATAGCGTGAGACATTTATCTTTCCGCACTTTACATTTCCGCACTTACTTTCTCGACTCTATAAACCGCTAATAACTAGGCGGTATGGCAAGATAAAATTGGACATAGATCACTTATAATTTCAAGATAAAATATCCGAATTTGACACACTCTTTTCACACATGCACCTTTGAGTAATTTCTCGTTGCCTTTACAAATGGTCAAGTCCTCGAATGTAGAGGTATTCTAGCATCATGTTTCAAAACAAATCATCATAGTCCCTTCGATACAAAGATCATAGACCCACGATGTCGCCTACGAATACATGATCTTGACCCTCGATTGTCGCCTACGAAAAATGATGATAGTCTCTTCGAATGTGCTAGGATACTCCTACAAGTTGCCTTCTATGATCATCCGATGTCCCTTCGAATGTCCCGCTTACATCCAACAAATAAGGTTACCTACCAACTAATGGTATGGATAGTACTATTCTAAAGGAACGTAAAATAACACAAAAACGACCATTCTGAGTAGGTAATAAGACTTTTAGTTGCTTGCTCTATCAAAATACTTTTTGCACCTCACACTTTTATCAAAGTTCAAACTCTTTTCAAAACGAAACATTTCTGAACACTTTGTATACATTTCTACATGAATCATTACAAAGTCAAAGCGAAATGCCTTTTCAAAACATTTTTGTCAAACACACAGAAAGCATTTTTTCAAAATGATCTAAGAGCAACTAAGAGCTCAGAGATAATACGATGAAAAGGGTGCTAATACCTTCCTTTTCATAACCTTCTCCCTTACTCGTAATCTAACGAAGGTATTTTTCTGTACTTTTTACCTTCCTTAATTTGATAAAAGAAAAGTCGGTGGCGACTTGCTATCCGCACATTTGCGATACAAAAATCTCAAAGTCTTCATCAGACATGCTTACACTACGTGCTCGAATCAATGTGGGTACAACTCGCATAAGTCATTGGAATCGATCAAACGGTTCTCTTTTGGGCATTGACCGGCCGAGATGCTTTGTTATAAGGGATAGTAGTCTGAGTTGTAGCAACAATAGAGTAACAACAACAACTTATTGATTTTGAGGGCGCCTACTAGAGGTCTAATTCTCCTTTCTTGACAACAACATTATTTTCTCTTTCGAGAATCCAAAAGATGGTTTCCAACCCCACTTGATCCTTCTTCTTTTGACAATCGTCCTCTTGGACAACCTCTTCTACACAGACCACGCTACCATTTCAAAGAAAATCATTAGTCACTAGCCACCATTTTCCTATAATAAAAGGGACCCAAAGTCTTCAGGAAAACCTTGGTCATATCTTGTTCATTTAGAGGAGGTATAACTGCAGAAGCTCGCCATCACGAGCATACTCTTTGAAGGATTCCTTATCTTTGTGAACCATTTCCTTAGCTAATCACATTTGGGCGCCATCTACATATCGAATTGTAATGTTTCACAAAAGCTTCACCCAAATTATTGAAAGTCTGAATGTCACTTCTATCTAGATTCATGTACCATCTCAAAGATGCACCTATCAAACTATCTTGAAAGAAGTGAATGAGAAGACGCTGATCTTCAATATGAGTGGACATACTTCTCAAATACATCATCAAATGGTCACGAGGACAAGAATTTCCCTTGTACTTCTCAAACTCTAGAACTTTGAACTTAGCAGGTACTTTCACATTAGGGACCAAGCACAAATCATTGACATTATCACCAAACAGCTCTTTCCCTTTGATGGCTTTCAACTCTTTTTGCATCTTGTCAAACTGTTCTTGGAAACCATCCATTCTATCATAGAAGTCTAAGCTTTCACTCGGAGGAGGAAGTGGATTGTTGTCAAACTCTTTGTTGAAAACAAGAGTAGCATGCACCATAGGAGGTGCGGAAACAATAGCAGTTGGGCCAAGGAGGTCACTGAGCAAGAGGATTATAACCTCCGTGCATGAAATTCTCTAGCATTCCCCAAGGATAACAAGGAGGCATACGGTGTTGACTAGAAACGATCGCACAAGAGAAACATGAGCATCTTGAATATCAGAGATAATAGTTGTCTATTGAGGTTGAATGATACGAGGAGAAGGTGGAGGAGGTAGTGGCTGATTCTGAGCAGCCACCAACTGTTCCACCATGGCATTCATGTAGGCCATACCAGCTCTGAGGGAAGTAACTTCTTCACGTAGCTCGCGATTCTCTTGCTCTAGATTTTCCATCTTCTTCTTGGAGTTGAATCAAGTGTTATACCTGTGCAACAACTTGAAGATTGAACGAAGTAGAGAAACAAATAAGACAACTGGTGTCATACCCCAATTTTTGACCTAATATACCACCTTACATTTGCATCATTGCATCACTAACAGTTCAAAATGTAATTAATTGTAGTATTCACAGTGTCAAAATTAGGTTTCATCAAATTTTCATCTGATTCAAGAGGCAACCAACTAGGGTTTGAGTTTTACTCACTTCATTTGACCTATCTTGATCAAATCATCAACCTTTGATCATCAGATACCCAACTTTTCTCATTGATCAATCGAGGATCGACCAATTAGGGTTTTGGTCAAGCATGAGTATTCTCTGATTTTTTGACCAAGGAATGACTTTTTCGGTTAGAGATTGTTCATTATATCTTAGATACAACATGTTGACCTAATTTCTGGATTCAAAACATCACAAAAGTTCACAAACTTCATCAGTCAATTTCTGAAACATCTGATGAAATTTCATCTGCACTGAAAAGTCAAAACTTTGACTTTTGGTCAATTTTTTCAAAACAAAACTTTTTCCATCATCAAAATACTTCAAATGATCCATCATGATCATAAAAAATCAAATAATTTGGAAAAGTCAACAAAAAGTCAAAATTTTCAACACTTAGAAAAATTTTCAAGTGTTAAAATTTTGCATTTTTTTCAAACTTCATGGCATTTTTTCACATAGTTCCACTTTGATTTGGAAAAAACTCAAAACATAAAAGTTGTAGCCCTTGAAACAAGCTTTCCAAAATGTCCAAGAACTCTCAAATCCATGGAGTCTAGCTATACTTTTGAAATCTAAATATAAGGCTCCATAACCATGGATTTCAAGGTCAAAACTTCAAAATTATAGGTCATTTTTGAATTTCTTCCTCTAGAAGCAATGCCACCTTCCCAAATTGAGATTAGAACTGATAAATATCAGTTGAAAGTAATAATTGAAGGATAGGATCAAGATTGATTTTCACATGGTTAAAAAGGAAGTTTTTTAAGGCAAAAGACTTCCGTGTCTCTAAGGCAAGTTTGATTTACCAAAAGCCATTCTTTGTGCCTAACATTTCAAAAACCTTGACCTATAAATAGAGGTATCATTTTCAAGTTGAAACTACACTAAAGCCATGCAAGTACATGCTTTCACTCTTCATCTTTGAAAATTCATGAATCATAGTTCAATTTAGAAAACTTGCAATTTTGAAAACTAATGAAAACTCGATCAAATTGGTGTCTAATGTGTTTTAATGTCCATTTGAAACTTGTTTGAAGCTTAAGATTAATATAAATCAAGCTAAAACTCGTAATTACATGCCATGTTCATCATGCTTGCCAAACCGCTTTATCACTTAATTCATAGTTTTGCTCGAGCATCTTGAGTTTTAATCATTCAAACTTCATCCATATACATCATATAGATGATGCAGATTATGAACAACAACCCTAACACCTCTAACCGTAATTCGAAGTTTCCATTTGAGCTGTATGCGTGTTGACTTGGTGTTAGTCAAGATTTTGATATCTTGTGATTCAAGAAGGATCATGGAGCTCGAGATGAGATGATGTTAAAGTATTCAAGGAACATAGTGAATGTCATAGTTTGAAAGAAAAGAATTAGCCCTTCGAATGGATGTATTGAGTTCGGAGTGTCGAACGGAAATAATGGTGATATGTAAAACAAGCTTCGATCGGACAATAGAATTGTATCGAGGAAATGGGTTCAAATCAAAGTGAGTGATACATTTGAAATTCAAACGCGAGCGGATAAAAGGGAGTTGAAACGCCAACAAGAAACGGTTCGAAAACGGAAGCAAGAGAAGCATGGTGTGTATGTTCTAAACGTGGCAAGATCTTATGGGTCGACTGCTATGGTCGAATTAGTATAAATAGGAGTCTTAATGTTAGGATTTCGTGTGTCATATCTATTGTACTAAAATTCACCACATTCAAAATACCACATGGCTAGGGAAACGAATGCACGAATGATGTAATGATGATTGCACCAAAGCTTTATTATTCAACAATGTATCTTTATCCTTCCAACTAACTTTATCTTGCATCAATGTCTTTTAATTTTCTTTACTTTCAAAGTCATTTCATTTAAATGTTTTTCTACCATCATCAAGTTCTTTACTTTTCCAAAACTTTTACATTAACGTCAGTTATTTCCCGTAAAGCTTTTATACATTTGTTTACATTCTCGCCTTTTACGCTTCGAATTACTTTGAAAATCTTTTACACTTTAAGAGTTTATTTGAATATTGTGCATTTATATACTTTCTGCCATTTCTAATGAATGTTCTTGTTTGTTCGAACCAAATATACATTATTTACTTGATCATATCACTAAGTAATCGAAACGCATTTGAACCTATACAAAACATCCAAAACAAATCTCAAATATGGATCTCTATCTTAAGTTTATACCAACGGTCGATACCCCATAGGATCAATCTAGTCGATCCCGCAAGTTACCAGAGGGATTGAATAACATAACAGCTTATAACGCTTATTCAATAGTTTGAAGACTAGCGTTGTTTCACCGTAAATCACCGTGAACAAATGGCACAGGGAGTTTGGTCGTTATAAATTAAGAAAATTATAACCATAATTATTATAAAAATTCTTTTCGAGTAAACAAAGTTCATTGGTATATGAACCTTAGGAGTGGTAGAATAACTAATAGTAACCAACCTTACCTAGAAGAAATCAAATAATAGAATGTCTAATCCAAATAATCAACAAGGGGAACAAATGCCCCACATGGAACAGCACTAATGCGTCTGCTTCGATCGCAACGCCCAAAGGCGATCCCTTCGAATGCACAACATTGCATCTTCGACTAGTAATATAGCCACGAATGGAACAAGTGGCATGTCAACAAACAATTCGATCTTGGGCAATACAGAACCATCGGTTACCCTCGGGGATCCGTCCCACAAACCGTGGACACAAGCCCATTTCGCCACCCCACTACAAACTAGACCACCTAGTTTCGAGGGTAATAGACCCAAACCCTTCTTATGGGATGCCAACATCTTTTATGGCAGTGCTTGCAAACTTCGATGTCAAATGCATCACCCCAATTAGGATCCGATCCGGGTTAATCAATTTCTTACGAATAACCAAGGTCCGGGGTTATAGCGCCTTACCCACCTTAACCACGTAAAACCAAATGGCTTTTAGGCAATTGATGGATGATAGTAACCATAACATGATAGGAGTATTAGCACAAACTATGCAAGAAATCTTTGCCCCAATAGTTCGTAACGTGATCGTGATTTAATAGAGAAAATGCGATAATATGAGTCGAATAGCAGATTTCTTTGCCCGCTAGAGAGGCGAGATGTAACCAGTCAGGTTCGAGCGAACGCACCTATCATCGAACAAGCCATTGACCCACCCTATAGGCCGCTAGAGAAGAATTTGACCCGAGGGCAAGGGCACAAAGAGGAAATGCCCCAAATGATTCGAGAAGAACCACTTAGGGAATTGTAGAACCAAAGTGCAGGATCGAAGATATGATGCTCCTGATTCGAGAGGAACCACAGAGGGAGTGGGGAACCAGGGCTGTGCTCGAAAGGCAAGAGGCCCCAGCTGCTTCGAGAAGAACAACCTAGAGGAGTAGTTATGGTAGGTAGAAACCAAGATGTCGATGCGGTGGTCCATAGAATTCAAATGATAATATCTTGGCGTAAAATAACCTAACCACCATGATAGAGAGAATAATGGCCCAAAACGGTATTAATATGTGGATTAGAGGCCAAATTATGCTTCTCCCATAGCAGATTATGTGATGCATACGGACTTACCAAGGGACACAAGATCCCTAAGTTTACAAAGTTCACCGGAGATACTAACGAATCAACATTGAACACATAGCCGTATCTCAAGCAGAGACATAGCCAATAATGAGAACCTTAGGATTAAGTATTTCCCGAGTTCCTCACGAAAAATGCTTTCACCTAGTTCACCACATTACCACCGGATCCATAGATACCGGTCCTTTTAGAAAGATTGTTCCATGAACAATTCTACATGGGACAATCCAAGATAAGTCCAAGGAACTAGCTAGTGTTAAGAGGAAGTTTATCGAACCCATAGACTAATACTTGAATAGGTTCGCACTATTGAAATCCAGATGTTTCACAAGAGTCCCCTAACATGAATTAGTCGAAATACCGTGGCCTTGACTATTCGATTCGAAAGAAATTAGATACGCAATACTTGAGAGATATGGCTCATTGGCGATAGGGTTCGACAAGTCGAAAGACTAAAGGCCGAGAAGGCCGTGGCTTTCAAAAGTAATAAGAAAGAAAGATTTTCTATGTCGAAACCGAGGAAGTCAAGATCGTCCCGATTTCGAGGAGGTCAAGGACCTAGCAGAGTTAAACAGCCCCACCCTACTCTTGTAAACTGTTGGTTCCTACAAAAGGGAAAGAAATTGTTGAAAATGAAAAACGACAAATTCTAAAGAAGGTGTACACCTTGATGTGACAAAGTGTGATGAAATTTTGACCGCTTGTCAAAGATGGTCAACCGATTGGCATCGAATGTTAAAATACCTCCTTTAGATCAAAGAAAGAAAAGAGGATTTTGTAAATATCATAGTTTCTTAGGCCACAAAACCTCATGTTGTTTTTCGTGGACTTAATTCGTAATGCAATCAAAGAAGGCGTACTAAAGTTTGCCGATAAGCCAAAGATGAAGGTAGACCAGATCCTCCGATATTGCAGACACCAACTACTCCGAGCCCGCAGCATGGGAGAAATAAATATGGTGGAAACTAAGGGGTCAATACATCGAAAGATGAAAACACCGAGAATGAGAGTCGGGACCGATCGGAGTCACTAAAGACATCCACCAACAACTGAGGCTTCGACTAAGCCAGAGTCATTGGTTTCAAGGACATCCAAAGCACGAGGGCCGTGAGAGTCGTGATGTAAATTGGTACAAAGCATCAAGGTCCGAGGCGCCAATTAGAAAAGGTCCAAATTATAAAGCAACTTTCCCGAGAAAGAGATCCGGATACTTTGGGAGAACCCAAGGAAGATTCGACTATCCGTAAAATATTCTCGCCAGAGTGCAAAATCCCAATCGAAGCCATCAAACCATCAGTGGGGAGATGAGGATACAAAAGATGGAGAGGTAGAAGGACACAAGCCCAAGAAGGAAGTTTGGGACACTGGGGAGCCTAGTGGCAAATTCGACTACCGGTGAAATACCCCCCGCAGAGTTCGAAAATACAACTCAAAGACATCGAACCGTCAGTTGGGGAAATGATGAAAAGATGGAGAGGTGGATGTTAATATGGTGGACGGAGAAACCTTGTTCGAGATGCAAGAAATGGAGAAATATCTTGAGAAGGAAAAATACAAAATGGAGGAAGGATACCGCAGATACCGCTTAAAAATTACCCCATGGTGTGCCACAAAGGAAACGCCGAGATGATGCTTGCCTCGATGCAAAGATCATCCGCAACGAGAGGATTGTCAGAGTTCGAAGGAGCCAAGGCTCGAATCAAGCGCCAATCGCGCCAAGACAATCAATTGTTTAGATGCTATCCTCGACCGGAGAGAGTGTGTTGAATTTTAGTACCGCCATAAAGGGCAACGGCGTTTGATTTGCCCAAGGTGTTCAAAGAAGATATGACCAAAACATGGCAGGGCATTCAAACCATTCCTTTCGCGCCATGCCGAATCACAAGGAGATGAGTCAAGAGTCAAGACCTCCACGGCAATCATAATCAAAGAAAGCCCGATAGTCCTTACCCCAAAGGTGCTCAAGAGTAACATCTGTAATCCCTCAAGTACCAACCGATAGATGGTCGCATCGCCAAAACCAATAAGGGAAAGATAATTGAGAAGCAATGAGCGAAATGCGCGCCACGCCATGGTGTACAGGAGACAGCTCAACAACAAAAGAAAAGAAGAGTCGAGGCCGGAAAACTATAAAGGGAAGAATCCCATGTCAAGATCCCAATGGCGAAGGCAACAACATGTTCGAAGGTCGAGAAGGAAATGTGGCAATGAAGAGGTAGTTTCACCAAAGAAGAAAGAGATGTCTAGCACTAACAAACCAACGACAAGCAAGCAGCCCAAAACAAACCTCCGCTAGTAGGAGACTTTTGTCGACACAAAACCGATGAATCAAAAGAATATACCTGTACGAGGAAGATGAGGATATGTCGATGATAAATTTGAATCAAGGAGAATCCTCACCAACCTAAACCGCAACGTGGTGTCCGATTACCTTCCGAGTTCGCAAGAAACCAAATCAAGAACAGAAGAGGATGATACCATTGATATGATGAAACATAGGCCGCTTTGCTATTATGTCATGGATAATGGCGCCCAAGAGCGTAATGCATTCTTCGAACACCCAGCCAAAGAATGAAGAATCATTTGAAGCCATTGTTCATTCGAGCAAAGGTTAATGCCCATGGTGTGAATAAGGTCCCGTAGATGGAGGCGCATGTTAATCTAATGCCTCATTTTATGTTAAAAAGCGGGAATACAAGAAAGTGATGTCAAACCGCATAACATGGTACTATCAAATTATGAAGGGAAAGTTGGTCAAACATTGGGAGTGGTGCAAGTGGAGTTAACTGCTGGTTCGAGCCGCAGCCCACCATGTTCATGGTAATCGGCCAAGGCCAACTACAACCGCCGTTAGGAAGAGAATGGATTCATGGCGAGGGCGCTCCTTCGCCAATGCACCAAAGGTTAGTACTATGGAGAGAAGATGGGATAGTGGAGAACATCGAGGCATCGTAGTTACTTCATGACTACAACCAACCTAGTCAACAAAAGAAACTATGACAAGTATCTAGCACGAATAGCCCCTTGTGCTCCAAATGAGGAGATGAACGGTAGATGCACAATATTATATGACCCTTCACCATGATGGCATGTATTGGGATAGAAAATAATTAAAGGAGACGGGACTCAAGGTACTTCGAGAAGACGCCGTAAGGCGGAGTTCGACAACAGTTTCATGATCGAGTCCTCCTTCTTCGAAAGGATTTCGCCTACATGGTCGAGAACAAATGGATAGCAGCCTCAGAGGTCAAATAGACAGATAGTTGAAGAAAATAACATGAAAGGGGCTAGTTCGAAAGACTCACCAAGAAAATGAAATAGAACAAAGGCTAGATGCCATATATGATACATAACTGGCTTTAGAAGGATCCTACAAACATAGGTGCTAAGATGTTGGCACAGGATCAACTCAAGAGGTAAATTTGGGGATGACAACACAAAAAGAATAACCTATATAAGTGCGATCGGGTCCAAGTCTCAAGCAAGAGGTGATCAAATCCTCAAGCAAAATAAAGATTGCTTCGTGGACTACGATTTAAATGCCCGGTTTGAAAAGAGAGTTAGTAGAGCATGATTTCCAATTAAGGATGGCAAGAAGCCCATCAAGCAAACTCCTAGGAGGTTCGCGCAAGAAGGCTCACGAAGATTAAAGCCGAGGTCGAAGGTTGCTGCAAGTTCATCGTAACCACAAGGTATGTCGAATGGTTAGCTAATATAGTGCCCGTTATTAAGAAAAATGGTTCTCGAGAATATGCATAGACTTTAGGGATTTAAATACGGCAACCCCCAAAGACCAATACTCTATGCCCGTAGCGTAAATGTTAATAGACTCGCAGTGGTTCAATACTTAAGCATGCTAGATGGATATTCGTTATAACCGATTTTTATTGTCAAGAGGATGTTGCCAAGACAAGATTTCGTTGTCCAGAGCCTTAGGCACCTATGAGTGGGTAGTGATGCCTTTGGTTTGAAAAATGTCAGCCACTTACCAACGAGCAATGGATTCCATTTTTCACGATTTTATTGAGACTTTTATGTAGTGTATATTGATGACATAGTCATCAAGTCCGCTCTTCGTAAACTCATCTCGCACTATCCGAGCCAATCATTCGAAAGAATGAGAAAACATGGCTTGAAAATGAACCCTTAAATGTGCATTTTTGTGCAAGGTGAGACTTCCGGCTTTGTGGTTCATAAAAAGGAATCAAATCAACCAAAATAAGACAAAGCCATCATGGAGACTAAAGCACCCACATCAAAAGAGAGTTGCGCCACTGGGAAGATAAATTTTCTTAGAAGATTCATCTCGAATCTAAGTGGAAAGACTCAAGCATTCTCCACTACTCGCTTAAAACAAGGCCAAGCCTTCGAGTGGAGTCAAGTACATCGTGAGGCCTTCGACGAAATTAAAAGATACCTCTCAACCTCCTATCTTGTTCCACCTTCATGGGAAAGCCCATGAGACCGTATATATCCGTCAATTTACTATAGGTAGTATGTTAGCACAAGAAGATAGTAATGGCATCGAAAGAGCTATATACTATTTAAGTAGGTGCTAAATGATGCGTAAACTAGATATAGTAACATAGAAAAGTTATGCCTATGTTTATACTTCTCTTGTATGAAACTTAAATATTATATAAAGCTGCTGATGTTTATGTCTCCTCTCATTTCGATGTTATCAAACACATGTCAAAACCAATTATGCATAGTAGAGTGGGTAAATGGGCTTTAGCCCTAAGTAATATTCTTTAACCTTCATGCCTTTGAGAGTGGAAAGGCCAAGTAATTGCCGATTTCATCAGGATCACCACTAGTCGAAAAGACCATTATGGGTTATGTTGAGACGCAACCTTGGAAATTATACTTTGATGGTTCGACTCACAAAGAGGGTAGTGGTGTTGGAGTTCTTATAATTTCTCCCAAGGAATTCCAACAAAATTCAAGTATAAATTGATGGCCTTTGCTCAAACAATGAAGTCAATACTAAGCGCTTATTGTTGACTGAAGCTTTGTTGGAATTGGGGCAACTAAAGTCGAAATTAAAGGTGACTCGAGTTAGTGGTCAAACAAATAACAAAGGAATATAAATGCATAAAGGAAAATTTGATGACATACTCATTATAGCTAAGATTGATCAAAAATTCAATACATGAATATCCAACATATACCAAGAATAGAGAATCAAGAAGCAAATGACCTAGCACAGCTTGGCTTCGTGTTATAAAGTCTCTACAAAAACTTTAAAGAGTTGATCAAATAAGAGGTAGGGTTATGGCTACCGACTAACACCACCAGCTTTAGAAAATATTAAGTTAGGTTAGTGGTAAAGATAGATTCAAGTGTTAGCCATAAACACCGATCGATGCAGATTAAGCCCAATTGTAAGCTATCTAAAGGATCCAACCTTAAACGAGATAGAAAACGAAATATAGAGCATTATCATATGTCCTTATGGGAAATGAATTGTTCAAAAGACCCAAGAAGGTGTATTGCTCAAATGCCTAGGAGAAAGTGAGGCGATCTAGCATTATCAAGTTCATAATGGGGCATGGGCACATCAAGGTGCCACAAGATGAAGTGGTTGCTATTTCGATATGGTATGTATCGCCTAGCATGCTCAAAGATTGCATAGACTTCGCTAAAGGATGTGAAGAATGTCGAAACATGTGGATTCAACATGCTCCCGCGAGTGAGCTGATTCGATCATTAAACCATGGCCCTTAGAGGATGGGCGTTAGATTTAATAGAGAAATCAATCCCGCCTCGCCTAAAGGTCAAGTACATCTTGGTAGGAATAGATTATTTTACTAAGTGGATCAAGCGATACCACTAGTAGTGCAGATCAAGAAGCTATTATTGAATTCATACGTAAACAAATAATCTATAGGTTCGATTGCCGAAGCATAACTACGTACTCAAGGGTCCAGATGCATCGGTAGAAAGATGCAAGAGTTCGCTAGAGATGGATTTAGACTATTGACATCAACACCATATTATGCTCAAGCAAATGGTCGTCAAGCACCAACAAAGTAATAATTGGTTTGATCAAAAACACATTGGTAAAAAGCCAAAGAATTGGCATACAACTTTAGACCAAGTACTATGGGCCTGAGAACATCTCCTAAAGAAGCTACCAATACTACACCTTTCCAACTAACATTTGGCCATGATGCGCCTTGCCTGTAGAAATTCATCTACAACGTCAATCCAAAGACAACATGAACTCCCTCGTCATTATATTGGGAAATGATGGTGAATGAGTTAGTTGAGTTAGACGAAGTCGACTACATGCATTGGAAATCCTAATGAGGCAAAAGGAAAGAGTGGCTGTGGCATATAACAAAAGAGTAAAAGGTAAGACATTCAACGTTAATGACTTAGTATGGAAAGTCATATTGCCCATGGACAAAAAGAATAAAGCATTGGGTAAATGGTCACCTCATTGGAAGGCCCTTTTCAATAGCAAAACGCCGAACAATGCGTATGAAATAGAAGAATCGGATGGTAAACGAATCCTAAAGGTAAATGGGAAGTATTTAAAGAAGTATAAACCATGCCGCAGGAGATTCAATACTAACGACGTAGTCACAATATTATAATGAAATGCCAAATGGTAACATAATTGCCAAAATGGCATTGTTCAAGCATTAATAAACATTTAATCAAAATATAAGAGTTACAAAATAATCAAGATTCAAAATGGGATTGTTCCTCACCGGTCGAAGATATTCTTGAAAGACTCAAGTCTTTGTTGGTAAAGCGCTTGGCACCTTCGAGGATGGCAACTTCACCTTTGAGTTGCTCACCGCTTCGCTTCAAAGAAGGCCCTTGTTAAGAAGTTCTTCGAATCGATTCCCAAAGGTGTTGGACTCAGAGGCAATTTGTTGTCACTGGCCTCTTTGATCTTAGCCTCAAGTTCTTGAACTGCTTTCTCCCGAGGAGGATGGATTGAGATCAAGCTCATAGTCACCTAGCTTGCTTAATATGCGGCTTGCTCTTCACCTTCTTTCGAAAGCTTCAAGCATGTTCATAAGCAAGATCCATTGAAGCTCTTTTCTCTGGACTTTATTTGCAGCAGACTCATCCCGGAGGAGGCATCCAACACATTATCCAACAAAGACAAGTTCGAACAGATGGTACTAACTTCCGAGAGCAAGTAGTGAGGTCAACTTGGTTCAAGAATCCCTTCATGATGAAACAAAGTGTGCTATCTTGTTTAAGCACTTCAATAGATCCACATCAAGGATTGTTTTTCTAATTCTATGAAGAAGTACAACCCTATCATTAGAGGGCATTGCATTAGAGGTCTAACCAAGACCAATGAGAAAGTGGAATATCCCTTTGAGCCAACTTAGCCTTCATGTACCCAATAGGGTCATTTCTTTTCAAATTGGCTAATTCTTCTTCAAATTGTTCAATGAGAAGACCAGAAGTTCCATACGTAATGGAGTAACATCCATTTCAAGTCCATTTGCTCATTAGTACGAAGACCATCACCGCTATTATTGACGCTTCCATCATCTTGTCCATCATCACAAATCCACCACCTCGATGTCATCATTCGATCACCATCAAGATCGACCGCCCTTTCGCCGAACCTTCTTGAGCGCCTTCTCCTTCTTCATCCTCGACCTTCCTCGCTAGAATCTTCACCTCTGAGAGGCAGTGGTTCTTTCCTCTTCGCCTGAGGTATTTGTTCACGCCTGAGGGATTCCCGAGGGGATTTTGGGTGAAGAGCTCCGGAGGCACTTCAGTAGCCTTCGTGCATTATTGTATTGGTCTCCTTGAGAGGCGGCGCCTCGATCATCGTGACGATCAAGCTCCAGCTGGGAGTGCCATGTTAGAAGAGCCTGCTTTGCAATCGGATTATTCGAATCCCCATGAGGAGAAGAGTGAATCGGAGCGGATGCATGGAGGAGGAGTCAAGTGGTTGGGATCCGGGTCAATCATCCTACATAGATAAAGAAAGATTAGAAATCGATAACTAAGGTACGAATAATCATTTTAAGAATTCAAGTAAATTCACCGTGGTTATCCGTAGATATGTTATCGTTTATATGTTCCAACATTACGTTGGAGGTCAAGGTGGAATTTTGATTGGTGTGAGGGAGCAACATCTCTTGAATCAAGTCCAGACGCCGATCCTTTGGTACGCTTTTTTTCTCGCTTTTCTTCAAAGCCGTTGGAGAACTTTCTCCGCTTTGAGAGTCCTCCCAATGGTGCTAGTTTTTCTTTTGGAGTGGTTGAGGAAGTTTACTCGTCTGAAATGGTACAAAACGCAATTTAGACTTAAGTTACGTAAAAATCGACCTATTTCAAATACCGTGATAAGTCGCTTACCTTCTAATCGAATGCTTGTTGTGGGTGGTGTGATTTGAGTAGTTGTTGGAGTGAGTGCAGCGTGTTCGTTGTTGTAGTTGCAGGATTGATTGTTGAGTCACTCGTGCACACCATCATTTGTCTCGTGGGATTGTTGAGAACTGCTTCCTTCCTTGGTCTTCGGCGCGTAGTCTTGATCCCGAGGGCTGGAAATCGCAATTAAAACGAAAAGTTAAAACAAAGAAAGTAATAATATTTGGGATTTCCCAAACATTCGCACCGCGCCTCATTCGAAAGAATCGACATGGCGGAAAGGTCATAGCGAAGATGTCCTGGAAATTATGAAGCCAAGATCGAGCCCATGTCACAGCCTCGATGGCTTTGGTTTCTTGTGGGATTTATATTTGAGCATTTCACGCAAATTAACCACCAAGGATATGGAGGAAACCAAGCCGAGCCAATTTCAAGTAGGTAGTTTTGGAAATCTAGGTGGATGCATTTCGAAAGCCAACCTATACCTATCCTCGTGTGACAACCTCAAGGAAGTTGGAACTTAGAAATTTTTCTTTAAATTTTTCCTTCAAGGTTTGAGCCGCCGATATACAAAGTGGTTTGCATGGGATCATAAGTAGTTTCAAGTAAGTCCGAAAAGCTTTAATCTCTTGAGCGTGGTCAACATACCTTTCTTTTTATGTACCGCACATCAAACGCAGAAGCTTTAGCTTGAATGGTAAGAGTGTCAAACATATAAGATTGATAGAATTTAATCCACCAATCTAGAAAACTCTTTCAAGATAAGGGAGCTGGTTCGAAGGGATTAAGTTGAATTGGGCGAACTCTTGATATTGTTCTTGTTGAAGCTTGGCATCTCTCGGCTTTAAAAGTTCGACCGAGGTAATGGCGCTTTGAGTTTGGAACAAGGGTTCGTATTAATTGACATGCACTAAATTGTCTCAAACGGTTAGGTTGATAGGAAAATAAGAGGATCCGTTCTTGGTCGGAGTAATTTTGAGGAGATTAGTCTTGGTAATAAAAAGGCCTTCCAGATATCTTGGATTTTTGCTTTTAGCAGCCTCCGAAAGAGACATAGTGAACCATGATGGTCCATGAGTCCTCAAGCAAAAGCGCCATAGTTTCTTTAAATTCATGTTGTTTGAGAGAAGCATAATGTACTTTGAAAATGAAACTGAAATCGGCCTTGTCATCACTAGGAGTCGCCTCTCACTCGTGCCCTCAACGCTTCGATCAACTATCTCGGATCTTGCTCATTAATAGTATCCGCAGTGGAGAGCTAAGACTCGAACATAGCATTTAGCCATAATCGAGCAACCAAGGGACCACTAACAAGATGTTCTTGGAGGTATGAGATTTCAAGCTCGAAAAATGATCTCGTGCTCTCATAAAGGTCAACTAGCGGAGTTCACTTAATTTAATCCTCCTGCTCATGCAAATCTCTTGCTAGAGGAATGAACCTACTAGCTACCAAGTGACCTCGCAAAACGATCTTGATAGCCAAAGAGTAAGGAAGGCAATGTGTTCAACATCGGAGACACTATCACCTTCTCGTATGGTAATGACTAATGAATTTGGAGAAGTCGGCTAGTTTGATATCGAAATCAATAATACTTGAATGTTCCTCAAGATCAAGAACATATGTTTCTACCGGTGTTAGTCCAAAGATGGCGCTTATGTCAAGAGTGTGGTGTGACTTCTCCGGGAGGTGGAAGGTATTATAGGTGCTATCCGTAAATACAGGATGCGAATAACAGAGGATGACCGTATGTGAAGCCTGGTTTGATAATTTCAGAAATTATAGATACCTAATTCCTCCCATCGATGTGACTTCTTAACTTTCACTTTGGTGAACCAGCTCGATATGCTACATCGCAGCTGGACAGATCGAAATGGTTTAAAGTTGTTTTTAACATAGTCCGTAATGAAAGGATCTTTTGGGGTAGTCATAGGAGTTTCTACGTCCTTTGGAGCAACAGATCATTGACATTATCGGCCCTACCCTAGGGGTTTCCATTGTATTGAATAAAGGTTTGAAATCGAATAAACAGAAATATGGTTCGTGTATCCTTAAGAATCTCAAAACCGTAAGAGGACCCATTAGGGCAAATCTCTTCCGTAAGCTAGTAGGATTAATACCGAGAGGAGTATAAGAGCTCTTGCTCTTTGGAGATTCCTTGGGGTATAAGTATAGATTGACCTTGGTAAGTGCCAACCTTGCTTTCCAAAATTGTTCCGTGTTCTTATTCTTCTTTTAGAAATCTTTTACCTGGGTGTTGATGAAGACATTGTTGGGGTTTTGATTAAAGAGATTAGGTTCTTTACGAAAGAGAGGAAAAGAAGATTCAGAGTGTGGAAAAGTGAAAAGACTAAAGTTTGTTTGGTTTTATAGTGAGGAAGTGGAAACACTCATCAACTAATGCCAAGTTACGGGAGACGGGTTGGATACACGGTGAGGTGGCGAAGTTAGTATTGGTAATAAGCATGATTAAGGTGATCATTGCTTTTAATAAATGCACCATACCGTGGTTACTGTGGTAAAAGCGGTTCGAAACCTGTGGGTCATCGTGATTGACATAATGGAAATCTTGTAGTGGTCATAATTACTCGTGGTCACATCAAAATTTAGGATATATTTAAAATAAGTATTTCTTAAAAGGGATTCAAATACATATTTTAAAGGGGCATTTTGTTAGTCAAGATTTTGATATCTTGTGATTCAAGAAGGATCATGGAGCTCGAGATGAGATGATGTTAAAGTATTCAAGGGAACATAGTGAATGTCATAGTTTGAAAGAAAAGAATTAGCCCTTCGAATGGATGTATTGAGTTCCGAGTGTCGAACGGAAATAATGGTGATATGTAAAACAAGCTTCGATCGGACAATAGAATTGTATCGAGGAAATGGGTTCAAATCAAAGTGAGTGATACATTTGAAATTCAAAACGCGAGCGGATAAAAGGGAGTTGAAACGCAACAAGAAACGGTTCGAAAACGTGGAAGCAAGAGAAGCATGTGTGTATGTTCTAAACGTGGCAAGATCTTATGGGTCGACCGCTATGGTCGAATTAGTATAAATAGGAGTCTTAATGTTAGGATTTCGTGTGTCATATCTATTGTACTAAAATTCACCACATTCAAAATACCACATGGCTAGGGAAACGAATGCACGAATGATGTACGATGATTGCACCAAAACTTTATTATTCAACAATGTATCTTTATCCTTCCAAATTAACTTTATCTTGCATCAATGTCTTTAAGTTTCTTTACTTTCAAAGTCATTTCATTTAAATTTTTTCTACCATCAAGTTCTTTACTTTTCCAAAACTTTTACATTAACGTTATTTCCCGTAAAGCTTTTATACATTTGTTTACATTCCCGCTTTTACGTTTCACAGCTTACTTTGAAAATCTTTTACACTTTAAGAGTTTATTTGAATATTGCGCATTTATATACTTTCTTGCCATTTCTAATCAATGTTCTTGTTTGTTCGAACCAAATATACATTATTTACTTGATCATATCACTAAGTAATCGAAACGCATTTGAACCTATACAAAACATCCAAAACAAGTCTCAAATATGGATCTCTATCTTAAGTTTATACCAACGGTCGATACCCCATAGGATCAATCTAGTCGATCCCGCAAGTTACCGTAGGGATTGAATAACATAACGCTTATAACGCTTATTCAATAGTTTGAAGACTAGCGGTTGTTTCACCGTAAATCACCGTGAATACTTGGTTGGATTGATCCAGGGTGATTCAAGTGTGCACCACTCATACACCTTCCACATAGGTCGTTGGTGCTCAAACAATCATTAGAACTCAACTGGAAACACTCCTCCATCGAATTCGATTCCAGCTTCAACAGGTAAGAGCTCGAACTTCAACTCCATGATTCTTTGATTCATTTTGAAAAAACTCTTGGCCATTTGTTTTTTGCACCCCTCACGATCATTAACCCTCAACCAATTGACAAAATCATCCATCACACATCATTTCAATTAGGATTTTCAGTTCTAGGGTTCTTCGTGTTCATCAGAAATTTAACCATGTTAGACCAAAAATAAATGAAATTAACAAATACCATCATGTTCCTTGTTAAAATTCGTGCAACTTTGATGTTTACATCATCCATTTTCATTGAGAAACGAAGAATTTAGGTTTGAACAAGGATTGAAGAAGATGAGGATGGAGTTCGCGCGTGTTCTTGTTATTTTCCAAATTCAAAATTTCCAATATAATATTAACACGTGGTTTGACTTCAATACACGAATGCATTGTTGCCCCAGCGGTTGCCAGCTCACTTTTAAGTCACTATGCCACGTATCCACCCATCAGGTCCTGGGTTCAAGCCTCCCATGGACCAATTTTTTTCCAAACTTTTCATTTTTCTTCATATTTTTTACAAACTTTAACATTTTTTTAACCAATCAAAACTCCTCATTTTGAGGTGATTTTTTGTACACTTGTCAATAAATACATCTATTTTATGATAGTGCAAAAATTTTCAGAAAAAACTTTCATCTGATTATGTTTTAATCGAGCCGAAAACGACGCTTTGAGCACTTTTCAAAACCACTTTAAAAGGTGATTTTTTCAAACTTTCGAATCCCGATTCTTTTCAAAACTTTTCATAAATGAATTTTACATTTCAAAAACACTTTCAAAACCATTTCTTCAAAACTTTTTTCATCAAACTTACATCTTTTTACCATGATCGATCCAATTTAAACGATAAAACCGATTCGTTTTCTCTCGAATTTCTTAATCGATGAGGGGCCTCCCTTACGGTGTAAGTCCCAACATTCTTTTATGTACATAATTATTTCTTTGTCCATATCAAATTATTTCTCATATACATACAAATTTTTATCTGTACATAATACAGATACTTTTTACTCAAACATGGATAAACTTCGATCGTTTGTTTTCCGTTTCGTCAGATATATGATCAATACCATTGGTATTAAAAGGAGCATTATTCCCTGTGAAACTGCTTTTAAACCAATGGGCCACCCTTATGGTGTAAGTCCCAACCCTCCTATGTACATCCACATCCTCCTGTACATAAATACCCATTCGTGTACATATTTACTTCCTTGTACACATTCAAACTTGTAAATAATCAAGTTACGCTGCTTCAAACGCTCGCTTCACGTACACTTGTTTATACTTCATAAACTCCCGTAAATAAACATCATGCATTGTTTATATTTCCTTCATAAACTCCCGTGAATACATATCACACACACACACACTTTTTATACAACTGCCTAGTTATAACATAACAACTAGTCTAACCAATAGGTTCCCCACAGTTAGCCTCCTCTTGGGCTTCATACAAGATAACTCTCCCCACAGAGTTCAGCCTCCTCTTAGGCTTCATATAAGAAAACTCATTCATCTGAGTTCAGCCTCCTCTTAGGCTTCATATAAGAAAACTCATTCATCTGAGTTTAGCCTCCGCTTAGGCTTCATATAAGAAAACACTGCTGAGTCACCTCCTCGGGCTTCGTTCAAAAGAACTCCTCATTGAGTTTAGCCTTCTCTTGGGCATCATACAATGAAAGAGACAGGAAATCTCTTAACATCCTCCTATTGGTCTTCCAATACAAAGAATCACCCGCGCTAAGATAGAACCCTGAGAGTATAATTTCTCGGTGAAATTGCTCTTCATTCCAAAAGGATGGTTTTGAAATCCTTTTAAAGCCAAAGCCACCATACCCTATAGCTCTTGAGCTTCATACAAGGACCCTCGATGACCCTCGGAATGCCTCCTCTTGGGCTAACAATACAAGGACCCATAGGCTTCTTAAAAGCATCCTCTAATCCAATCAATTTCTCCTAGAGATTTAGACGTTTATCATCTCCATGGAAGAAGTATCTCATCTATCACATCACATACAATCAAAAACTTTTCAAACTTTTTTTCAAACAAAAACAACTCTTAATTGTAAGTGGTAACGCTTGTACACTCAAGCAAAACACCCAATGCTTACAATTAAAAGATTCAATCATCTTTTTTCAAAACATCTTTCTTAAACATGTAAGTGGTAACGCTTGTACACTCAAGCAAAACACCTATAACTTACGATGAAAGATTTTAATCATTCAACTTTTCAAAATGTATGTGATGAAATAGATTAGATACATTTTTCATTAAGATGACATTTGTCTGTGTCTCTTACTAACATCCCGTTGCTTTCCACTAGCATAAGTGGGAACTACGATTGCTCTTGACTTTCTCAACATCCTTTTGAGAATACGTAGGCACAAGGTCTCATCCTTGCCGAGCAAATTTTTTTCTCCCTCAGACCAAACAAACCATAGATCCCTTTAGATCCGAGCTACAAATGCTCTGATTCCCACTAAGGGATATGTGTGCAGAAGATCCAAAGATCTTTGCGAGCACAATAATAACAAACTCTAGGATCCCACATAATCTACCGTTTCTTAAAACCCAAAGGAGAAACTTTCCCAATCATAGAAATAGCAATTAAAACACACAAACATATCAAACATATTCATATATAAAGCTATAGATAACTATATATATTTAGGGTGCTCCATCTATTCCCTTTATATAACAAACCCCCTTACTCAGAATCTCCCCAATGCGTTGCGTCTAGTTTGCGCTAGTCGTTACGCATATCAAAATCAATTGAGGGTATTAACAGCAGCTTTCCCCTTTTTCATAATCATTAAATCATCTTTTCTTGTGTTGAAAATAATAAAGCTTGATGCTCGCGGCATCTTTATAAACAAATCAAAAGAGTAAATCATTTCGAGCCAGAGGATCCGAATTCAGATTCGATTCCTTAGCACGACACTTTTTAACGCGAACGCCTGGGAGAGTATGAAAATGAAAGAATGTGTGTGTCATGATGTATGACATGCAATGCATATGATTTGTTTATTATTTCCTTTTTTAATTTTATTCATTATTCAAGGAACTTAATAAATACAATTTAATTTGCAAATATCAAAGTATAACTCAATTGAAATACTGAATAAAACTCACATCATTAATAAAATATTTTGAGGATAACAACTCTTCAATAAAAGTCTTAATGAACCCAAGTACAATAGAGCATAAAATAGTAAATACAAGTCCTAAATAATTAAATCTGTAGAAGACCCTTCATCAGATGACCTCTTCCTCTTGAGCTCCCTGATCCCTTCCTTCAGATGCTCGTTCTCTAACACGTACCTGTCAACATAACCTTTTCAAGCACCGGACTCAGGAGAAGTATGAGAATAAACAGGAACACTAGAAACTGGGTGAAAATTGGAGGAAAGTAAATCCTCTTGTCTCTCCATCATCTCTAGAACATGACTCTCGAGAATCTCAATTAAATCATCTTTTTCCTTCAACTCTATTGCATGAGACATCTTCAAGGTATGATACTTGTTCTTCCAAGCTTCCTTCTCTTGTTGGATCCTAACCAAAGCAAACTGAAGATCCTCTATGTCATCTGAACCCTGAGTAGCAGCCAAGAACAAATCAGCAAGAGGCTCCTCTCAAGAATACGGCATCTTCAACTCAATAGCTCTTGCTTAAACCCACAAAAGATAAGGCTCCAAAGAAAAAACTCCTCTCTTCCCTAGGTTCTCTCTTCCTTTCCTATGAATATGACACCAAGCTTTCTCTATATCCTTCATAGCTGTAGTGTAGTCTTCACCCTCTTTAAGAAAGAAGCCACTTCATATGTATACTATTTGGTTTATCCCTCAAAGGATAGTCAAGCTGACGACGCACAAGAAGAATATTGTAGCTAATGCATCCCTTTGTACCAACAAGAGGCACATTGGGAAAGCTACCACAACTGTCAATAATCTCAACATCATAATAAACCTGACGATACCACAAAATATTAGAATTAGTGAGAGTCATAATCTTTGGTGCCCAACGAGGTCCCCTCCTAGGATCCCAAAAAGCATTGGATGTAGGTAAATGAGAAGTAAACCAACGGTATAGTAATGGCGTACAATAGATAATCTCTCTTTCTCGACGGAAGTTTCGAAGGTGAATAAAATAATAAGTCTCTGCAAGAAGTGTGGGAACTGGATTCCCAATCATGAAGATCCTGATAACATTAACGTCAACAAAGTTGTCAACGTTAGGAAACAATAATAACCCATAAGCAACGAACACAAAGATGGCTTCAAAAGCCTCTATACTCCTCATCTCAGCAAAATAACGAGCCTTCTTCAAAAGAAATGCAGCCGGTAATCCTCTGATACAACCCTTGGTAGTCATATTGTCTTCAATCTCAGACCTCTTCAGATGGGTAATAGCAGCAATCTCATGATACTTAGGCTCCTCCTCCAAACCAGTAAAAGGAACAAGACTAGTAATAGGTCGACCAAGCAGATAAGAATACTCCTCCAAGGTAGGAACCAACTGATAGTCAGGAAAAGTGAAGCAATGGTATAACGGATCATAGACCTGAACCAAGGTGAAAAGCAAAACATCCTTCATCTTTGTCTTCACCAAAGATATAATAGTCACATACTTCTTCCAGAAATCCTCTAGACTCTCAATCTTATCAATCAAGCTCATTAGTCCCTCAATCTTAGGTTCCTTGAAACTATATTTTTGAGTCCTCCTATGTCAAAAATCCATGGTCAAAGTATAGCTGAGATATTTGGAAAGGTCAATTTTATGTTCTTTGAACAACTATTTGGAAAAAATGCGTATGGGTGCATGAATGCATGGTTATGCAGCAAGCACACACAAAGATCACAAACAAGTGGGGTCCATAGGTTCGACGTCACGAGCGTGGAGACAAAAAGGTACTACCCGCAAGGTATTCTAAGCTTTGTCACCTGTAGATCAAGGTTCTAAAGGAATCCTCAGAGTTTTCATTCCTCCATACAATACTACTAACTTCCCGATCGCTCGGTAATCAATAATATCTTCAGGTGATACTCGTCTGAGTGCAGTATCGCGTAGAAACTATCTACGGATGACTCCATAATAGTCCCTAAACTACCCCTAAAAAGGCCAGGATGGGTTAAGGGTTCTACGGCTGCTCAGCTTCATGGACTCTCAGGTTGAAAGCAGTCATGTCTTCCCGATCACTTGGTAAACAAAATACCACAATCAAGGAGGTCTCCACTGAGTGGGGGATCTCATGCCTCCTTCTTCGGGATTACTCCCTAAAAGTTAACATGACAATACCTCCCTTCCTATCTTAATTTTTCCAGAGTCCGGGTATAGGAACTCAAAATAGATCACCAAGCACCCCTGAAAACCAGAAAAACAATCCAGAAAAACAAGCATACAATATATACAAACAATAAAGTACATATATACAAAATAAACAAAAATAGGGTCAACCCACTTAGAGATGGTCCAAAAATAGGTCAAACATCCCCAACAGAGTTGCCACTTTTTTGTAGCGCCAAAAACTGCGAGTATAAGCCATTGAATTGACTCAACTCAAAAATTAACAAAAGAGTTGCCACCGCACTTTAATTTTATCCAAAGGACTAGGAAAAAGAGCGAATAAAATACTAAAAAAAGATCAGAGATCTAGGACCGGGGGTTGGTTATGCAAATGGAAGGTGTTAGGCACCCAAAGCACCTACGATACTCCGCAAGAACCTTTTTGAAAATTTGTATATATGTGCTAAAAAAAGTTTGTATAAAAATGGATGGTAGGGGGGAGAAAAGAAGTAATTTTTTTTTAGTTTTGGTTTGATAGAACTTCCAATGAGGTCCAGGCCTACATACCAACAATGTGAAATATTGAAATCAAAACTAAGTAGTTCGGCTAAAAAAGACCAAAGTTGTGTGTTGGTTGATTTTAAGAAAATGTTAGTTTAGAAAAGCTACAAAGAGCTAAATTTTTTTTTGAATGAGGTTAGGTGTCTTTTAGTCTTATGAAAAGAAAAGTCAAAGTATTATTAAATGGATTGGAAGTTGATTAAGAAAACAAGTTTGAAAAATTCATGGACCTAAGTCCAAGTTTTGTATGAAAGTGGTTCGAGTTTTGAAAACAAGAATCCTTTGAAAAAGAGGGAAGATTTTGAAAATTAAAGAATGGGGAGAAGATGAAGAGGCTAACCTAAGTGCATAAAGTAAAAGGTAAGGGTAAACAAAGATCTAACCGGGTGAGAAGATTAGTACTTGAAATCAAGAGCCAATACCACATCTCATCCTTTGGACAACCACATAAACAACAAATAACCAGACAATAAAACCAAGCTTTGGATGAGTCAATGCTTTTAGGTGAACTTCTTGTCTCAAGAAAACGGGCAGAGTAACGGTTGTATTTCAAGGAAATCCACTCTTAATTGAGTATAACGGAATAACCTACGTACAAAGATAATAACCAGACAAAGACAGAATAACACCAAGAGCACAAAAATCTCTCAAGATGAGGTAAAGGTCCAAATCTTAAGTCCAAAGATCAAGCTCCAGGTACAAGGATAGTAACCAAGTCCAATTAGAAGTTTTTATGTTTAAGTTGAATTATTAAGTGTTTTGGAAAAAAGAAAACAAAACACAGGTGAGCAAATTCAAAATGACAAGAAAATAAAATGCGCAAATGAGCAAAAGAAAATGAAATGAAATGTAAATGCTAAAAATAAAGTGCATAAAAATAAAGATCATAAAAGTAAATACGAAAAAATAAAGAGCGGAAAATAAAAAGGCATAAAATAAATGGTAATTAATAAAGGTTAGAAAGATGACCATCTTGAAACTTGTCAAGTATATCAACGAATTGTTAATTGTTAGTCGTCAGCAAGGTGACCATCTTGAAACTTACGCATGAAGACTTTCCAGAAGCTTGATAGAATCAACGCGACGACACGACAAGTTTCAATTGTTTTTTGTCAAGTATATCACCGGTTTTTGAATTATCATATCACTTGATCAAAAATGATTAAGAATTTCAAATGGTCAAAGTTAGTGGAAACTTGTCAGAAGCTTGATTAGAAATCAATGCGACCACATGACAAGCACCACAAGTGTTGAACCAAGATCAAAGCTCAAATCATCTTTTAGGGCTTATGTTTGAACTTTGAAGTTCATGCCACCAATTGATCACTTTCTTCGAATCGGGACAAAAGAAAAATAAGATGGAGAAGAAGAAAACATTTTCAAATTTATTTTGCATTAGATGAATTTTATTGGTCTAACTTCGCCAAAATCAATCAACATTCTTGGTGGATTTGGTCAAGAAACCTATGAACACCCAAATTCCATTGATGTTGGGGAAATTTGTGACTCCAAATTAAATTCAAAAATTAACAAAATAAAATGAAAATAAAAGTAAAAATACAAAGGTTTTTAAAAAATGTTGAAATTAGGTTATTTAATTGGACTTTATTGACAAAATACATAAATAGTATTTTTTCATCAAAATAAAATTCCAAGAAAATTCCCCAAAGTCAATCAGAGGTCAACAAATGTTGACAAATTTTTTTAGAATTTTTAAAAGTCAAAAACTATTTTAAAATAAAAAATAAAAAATGATGAAATAAACCAAAAATATAAAAAAATAGTAAAATCAAAAATAAAATAAAATGAGGTCACCAATATTAGTCAAATGATCATTGATCCTTCCATAATTTTTTCTAATTTTTAAATGTCAAAAGTATTTTATAACAATTAAAATCATCAAATAAAAGAAAAACCATAAAAAATATCAAATCTGAAAATAAAATTATGAAAAAATAAAATTCAGAAAGATAATATTCCAAAATATTTTTGTGAATTTTTTCATAATTTTTGGACCAGAAATGACTTTTATATGATTTTTTGAATTTTAAAACATAAAAAATATAAAATCAGAAAATAAAATAAAAGCAGAAAAAATGTGGACCATCCGATCATAGTCAAAATGTGTTAGTAAGCTAATCCAATGGATCGACGCTACCGTGCTTGATATGGACCTCTTTGGAAATCACATTGGATCACCAATTAAATTAAAATTTAAAAAATAAAATCAGTATTAATGTGGCGCGTAGGATGGAGTCTGACTCACAAAAGTAATCAGATCCAAGGGATCATGTCACGCGCATATGGTAGAATCAAAATACCGGATCTAATTCGAAAAAATTACATGTCACTCCTTCATTGGTTGAAGATGTAATGTAGGTACCTCGCGAAAAATTTATTTCACCTTTATCATGAACAATTTGGAAAAACCAGGAATAATAGTGAGCACTTGTTTTCAGAAATTCGCAGTCAATTCTTAATAAAAATGCAAATGGTGAAGATCACAATTATCAGGGAGATGAGTGTTGCACCCCAAATTTTACCCTGCTATTTTTCTACTTGCATTGTATTTATATTAAAAAGAACAGTCATTCACTCATTGCATTTGCATCCTTTCTCACTTTAATTTTTATTTTTTAATATTTAATTAATTCTAATTATTTGGTGAGGTTTACTAAATAATTTCTATTAGTTAAATAATAAAATAAGAATTAAAATGAATTTTGTTATTTTTCCTAAATAACAATGTTTTGTTAGTAATTATGTTTGTATTTATAGATTATTTCATGCTTGATTTTTGCAATTTTTTTATTAGAGCTTTGAATTAAATATAATCTTTCCTTTTTTGAAATATTTTCTATTATTACATATTTGAATTTTAGTTAGTAATCAACTGTAGATTTTCCATTTTTGTTTGATTTTAATAATCATCGTTAATTACATTTTTATTTCTTATAAAATTTCTAACACATCTTTAATTTTTTTAGAATGATTTTTTTATTGCACTTTTATTATCTTTATTTTTTAGGATCTATTTTATTTTAATAAATAAGTTGATTCTTAGTAAAAATTGTGTTTTATTTTCAATTTGAATTAATTTTTTCTATTATTATCCAATATTCATTATATCTATTTTATTTTTTCTGATATATTATTTAATTGAGTTTTATTGTAATAAAAAAATTAAGTTAATTATAGTTCAATATATATGCACTTTTATGTTATTAGTATAATTTACAGAAAAAAAATATATAAAGAGCATCCAAGGTTGGTTGTTGTCATACCCCAAAATTTGCCCTCCATCTTCTCAAGACATTCCATACATCCATACTCAAGGATTCCTCAAAGGTTGATCAGACAAACCCTCTCCTAGACAATCAACCCAAATTAGGGTTTGGCAATTCTCAGCTCCAGATGGACTTCCAACATCTCCAATGTTCATCATGTCTCCTCATATGCTTCAAATGTTCTCCATGTCAAGTTTCAAGCCTTACAAGTCAAGTTTCTCGCATAATTGCTCGATGGTTGAAAATCACAGATTGGACAAAAGTCAATCGTGGTCAACATGTCAAACTTCATGATTTTTGGTCAACATCCTCATTTTGAAGTTACATTCATCATTTGATCAAGGGTTGATCATGATTCATCAAGAAAACTCAAGATTTGCTCAAAAGTCAAACTTTCTAAATTAGGGTTTCTAGGTGAAAAGTCAACCAAACTTTGACTGATCATAACTTCTTCATACTTTATCAGAAATTTTTCCACCACCTCTTGTTTTGAAGGAAATTCAATTCTCTACAACTTCATGTCTCACAAGATTGTTCAAAAAATGCTTCATTTGAGAGGTATGGATCAAAATATTACAGGTCCTTTTCAAAGTCAACAAAAAGTCAACATTTTGTTTTGAATATATATTGAGCATGGAAACTCCAATTGAGATGAGACCAAAAAGGTTGGTTAGAGGACTCATAGAGCTTGCCAAAAAGTCCAAGAACACTCAAAAATGTGGAAAATTGAGCAAGATACACTATTCACAAGTTGGGAAATTTTGAAGAAGTGCACAAAGAGAAATACTTCTAAAAATAAAAAACTTTGCAAATGGGCTTACTTTTTCTTCATCCAAACTTGTTCCTTATACAATTAGGAATATCCAAGCCCAATGCCACGAATTTTTATTTTATTTTTCTATTTAATTTGGAATTTATTCATTTAAATACAAATTAAATTTAAAAATAAGGTATAAAATCAAAATTAAATGCAAACTTGATTTTTCTCTCTTCCTTGGGATCCAAGTAACTCAATAAAGCCAGCAAATTTCGAAATTTGGTGGATATGGCAAGATTGGATTGAAAATTGATCAAAGATGAAAATTTGATTTTGTACAAAATCAAATATGATTTGCATTGATTATTGATTGATTCTTCCTCAAATCAACTCCAAATTCATCTACTATATATATTTAACAGATGCCACACGAATTAGGGTAGAATTTTTGACTGGAGAAACCCTTATTGATGCTCAAAAATCCGTGGCATACAAGCAACAAGCAGCCTTGGATTTAGGTGGTTTCAAGCAATTTCGAGCATTCCATCTTGTTCCTTGTGTCATTCGAATCGGTCCGCACTTACATCATCAAAAGCATCCGTAATCAAGAAATCACGAATCGGTTTGTTCATCCTTTTCCAAAATCGTGTTTCATTATTCATGCATTATTAACAAGTTTTGATGTTTGTTTCATGTTTAGAACAAAGTTTGCAAGCGATCCGGCAGTTAATTGCGTTTCCATGGCCTGAAACGTGTTATGCCATAACTAGGATTCTTGAACTCGATTTAGGGCTTTGCTTATTAGGATAAATTGGACCACGAGACTGTTACCAATGCATTCGGAATGACGTCCTGAATCGAACCATGGTCTTAGAATTCATTTATATTATGTGTGCTTGATTTTTGAATTAGCCAGGGTTGTAGCGTCGAACAATGGCCGACGCTGAATTTTCAAAAATTCAAATCGGAGAAGATAAAGTATGGCGCGTGATGGAGGCAGTCAGGGAGCGACACTTGTTTTTCTTCTACTCGCCCGCTTCCAAACAAGAAACACGTTGGCTTGGTCAAGGCAAGGAACTCAAAGTTTGAAAGCAAGGTCTCCAGTTCGAATCCTGGCAAGACCCATGTTTTTCTTCTTTTACAAATTTTCATATTTTCTTACAATTTTCTATTTTCATATTATTTAATATTTTTACATTCATTTTAATTCTTTTTCATAATTTTTCTCATGCATTAAAAATCATCAAAAATATTTTTCCTTTTGCATTTATTTTCATAAATGTTTATTTAATTTATAAAATAAAAATATTATTTTGCATGCATATTTATTTTTATTCATAATTTATCATTTAAATCACTTTTAATTAGTTTTTAATTATTAAATTGCATCCAAAAAATCCCAAAAAATTATTTTAGCATATTAATGTTATTTCCAGCATGAGATATTTTTCTCATTCAAAAATTTGCATTTTTGCTAACATTTTTCTCTTATTCGATTTCTCTCGTATTTTCCGATTTCTTATCTTTTCACAGGTTATCCCGTTTCAGACAATTTCTTTTATCATTTTTCTTTTTTCAATAATGTAATTGCTTATGGGATGTAATAGTTTTAATTAGGGCTTTTATTTTCCGCAAGTTTAAATTATGTATCTGCCCCAAAGCCATGTAATAGCGTAGGATCTATCTTTCCGCATCTTTACATTTCCGCATTTTAATTTCCGCACCCTATAAACTGCTAGTAATTAGGCGTGTATGGCAAGATAAAATTGAACATAGCTCACTCATAATACCAAGATAATATACCTGAAATCAACACACTCTTTTCACACATGCACCCCTTAGGGTAATTCTCTCGCTGCCTTTACGAATTCAAATGGTCATGTCCTCGAACGTAGAGGTATTCTAGCACCGCTGCCTTCAAACAAATCATCATAGTCCCTTCGATACAAAGATCATAAGACCCACGATGTCGCCTCCGAATACATGATCTTGACCCTCGATTGTCGCCTACGAAAAATGATGATAGTCCCTTCGAATGTGCTAGGATACTTCCTACAAGTTGCTTTCTATGACCATCCGATGTCCCTTCGAATGTCCCTTTTACATCCAACAAATAGAGTTACCCACCAACTAATGGTATGGATAGCGCTATTCTAAAGGAACGTAAAATAACACGAAAACGACCAATTCTGAGTAGGTAATAAGACTTTTAGTTGCTTGCTTTATCAAAATACTTTTCACACCTCACACTTTTTTCAAAGTTCAAACTCTTTTCAAAACGAAACATTTCCGAACACTTTGTATACATTCCTACATGAATCATTACAAAGTCAAAGCGAAATGCCTTTTCAAAACATTTTTGTCAAACACACAGAAAGCACAATTTTAAAGTGATCTAAGAGCAACTAAGAGCAACTAAGAGTAGATAACTACGGATGGAAAGGGTGCTAATACCTTCCTTTTCATAACCTTCTCCCTTACTCGTAATCTAACGAAGGTCTTTTTTCGTACTTTTACCTTCCTTAATTGATAAAAGAAAAGTCGGTGGCGACTTGCTATCCGCACATTTGCGATACAAAACCTACAAAGTCGTTCACCGACATGTAATCGGCGATCCGGGAGACACCCTAAAGAGAGAATGCCTTAAGGATTTCTAAATCACCTTTATTGCTTTCTGTTTGACTTGTATGCTTTATCTTTAAGGGTTGCTTGGGTATTATATTTGTGGGGGATCCTACACCCGATCCGGTTTCCTTTTAGGTAAGTAGCAATAAATCGTCGCGACCGTTAGACGATATCAAAATGGTCAACATGATGGCTACGTTAGCGTGACACTTTGGATGTCCCGATACTCTTCATTCCCAAGTTGAGGATAGTATTTGGCTTCGTGGTGTCATCAAGCGCTAACTAAACTTTTAGAACCTTAATTGACCCATCTTGGCCATTAGAAGGTAGTGAGATGGTAGGCTGCGCACTAAAGTTGGTTGATACCGATGCTACGCCATTGAGATCGACTTTGGGATATTTTCGTCGACCACTGGCGTGATTGAAATAAACGCCTACGAGAAAGATCAATGATGTGAGATTCCTAGAACCTTACATTATTATAGGACAGATGAACCAACTCAAACTTTTGGTGGGGTAATCACCTATACCTCATGCAAGCCTTAACCTTAGGCTCATTGTGTGAATTGTTTGTGTGTGCTAAACATGACATCATGACATCATCTGCATTGCATATCATTTCTAACTATTTCAAGGACCTAGGGATTTATCTTTGCTCTGTTTTGTAGGGATTATGGCTTCTAGAAAGACTATCTGAATCAACTTCATGGGTATACCTTCTCAGCTCAAAGAATTGGTTTTAGAAATTCCCGACCATGCCCAGTTCATCAAAAGACATGGTTATTTGCTTGACTTGGTTATCTCCGGTTTTGAAGAAGATATGATCCATGTCCTATTCCAGTTCTTCGATCCGAAACACCATTGCTTTATATTCCCAGATTATCAGTTAGTTTCTACCTTGGAAGAGTTCTCTAAGCTACTTGGGGTACCTATTCTTGACCAAATGCCATTCACCGGTTTAGAAAAGGTTCCTACGAAGACATTGCATCACTTTACATCTTAAGCGCCCAGACATTGAAGCCAATTGGGAAACTAGAAGTGGAGTTAAGGGTTTACTTGCCAAGTTCCTGATTAAGAAAGCCCGAGAATTCCTCAAAGTTATGAGTTTCCATGCATTCGAAGACATTGTGGCCCTTCTAATCTATGGTTTGGTTCTATTTCCTAACTCGGATCAATTCATAGATGTCAACGCCATCAAGTTGTTCCTTACCCGCAATCCTGTGCCTACCTTGCTTGGAGATATTTTGCGTTCTCTCCACACTCGTACTACTAAGAGACAAGGAACTCTCATGTGTTGTATACCGTTACTATCCAGGTGGTTTATTTCGCACCTTCCTCCATCAGTTTTGAAGAATGAACAAAGGTTGAAGTGGTCTCAAAGGTTAATGGCACTCTCTCATTCAGATATCCGTTGGAATCTTTTCTCTCAAAAGGATTTCACATTCATTGAGCGCCAGGAGAATTCCTAATGTACCACTACTTGGTATAAGGGAGGTATTACTTACAACCCTTCTAGCTCTACGTCATTTGGTTTTGCTCAAGATATGGTCCACATGATATGCTTCTCCAAGATATTGTGTTCGACTACAACCACGATCTCCGAATTACCGAAGGTTCATACATGCTGGGGCATGGTAAAGAAGATCGATACCAAGACTTTGGGGCACCGTAACTCCATTCCTTGGGAACCTTACCTCAAATGGGTGCGAGCTCGAGCTCAAAACCTCATGATGCCATTCACTGCTTTACCAATAATTATGGAACCTGCTATAGGTGACGACTTATAATCGTCTCCATCCTGACATGCCTACTGATTTTGAAGACTTGAAGAGATCCTGGGTTCAGCTCAAAGAAGAAAGGGATGCCTTTGAAGCTCAGTGTTATGCAAGTGAGAAGAAGGTGCTAGAGTTGACCAAGCTACTTCACGAGGAGCGAAACATCAACGCCTACATCGGCACCAAGAGGAAGCGCCCATGGGAGACTTAGAGCTTTAGGATTTATATGTTTTCTTTTATTTGTTTGAACTATCTTTTGTACTTAAAAAGAAAAAAGAATAAAAAGAGTACTAATAAATGTTTGTTCATTGCTTGTCTAACAAATTTAAATCTCTAAGGTCCTTGAAAACATTGCATTGCATTCGCATAAACATTGCATATCATAGCATAACATTTGCATCACAGGTACATTGGAGATTGGTTTTCTCATTCTCTCGCTATTTATTTTAGCGTAAATGGCTCTTGAACACCGTCAAAGATCTCCAAGCTCGAATGCTCGCTTAGCAGATGTTCACCAACTTGGTCCAAGGCCAAGAAGATCCAAGAAGCTCATCAACAAAGAAGAAGGTTGTTGGTCTCCTCAACATGGGCAGACGCTACAAAGGTGGTCCTAGAGTGGTTAGTCGAATTGAGCTCTCTGAAGGAAGTGTCAAGAAGGAGGATGAGCAAAGTAACAAGGGTGATGGTGAAGGCAACCAGCATGAGCCTGAAAAAGTCTATGATGATGGCCAATACTCTGATGAAGATGACAAGTACAAACAACTTGAAGACCGTCTGAATGCTGTGGAAAACTTGAAAATGTCCGGGCTGAATTTTCATGATCTGAGTCTTGTCCCTGGTGTTGTGATTCCTCCCAAATTCAAAGTTCCAACTTTTGCTAAGTATGATGGCATGTCTTGTCCTAAGCTGCATTTGAAGTCCTATGTTCAGAAGATCAATCCCCACACTAATGACAGAAAGTTGTGGATGCACTATTTTCAAGAGAGTTTGTCCGGAACTCAGTTAGAGTGGTATTATCAGCTAGAGAATGACCATATCCGTACTTGGAATGACTTAGCAGATGCTTTCACGCATAAGATGAGTACAATGTCAATTGACACCCACTCGCATGCAACTACAAAGCATGTCTATGGGTCGTGATGAGAAGTTCAAGGAGTATGCTCAGAAATGGAGAGATCTAGCAGGCAGAGTTCAGCCACCCTTGTCCAATAGGAAATTGGTTGATATGTTTATGGGAACACTGACAGGCCCTTTCTTCAATCATCTGATTGGAAACTCTTCAGCCGGATTCACCGAGTTGATATTGACAGACGAACATATTGAACCTGGCATCAAGAGTGGAAAATTCAGTAGAGTCATCTTCCAATGCAAGAGATCTTTGGTGGTAAGAAAGAAGTCAATGTGGTATGGTCGAAAAGCCGAGCCAAGACCGATCTGCCAATATGTGGGGGCCAGGATCTCCAATCCTACATCAAGACAACCTCACGAGACAACGTATGAATCGTAACGCGCCACGAAGACAGCTTTACTAAGATCAACATGCCATTGTCGCAAGCCTTGCAACACATATTGAAAGCAGAGATGATTACCTTGAGGGATCCTCCTCAAAATGTCAACACTTCCTCTCCGAGATACAATCCTAATGCTAAGTGTGCTTACCATTCCAATAGCCCAGGACATAGTACTGATGATTGTTGGGCTTTGAAGAATAAGATTCAAGATATGATCAAGCTGCATTGAGTTTGACCCTCCCTGAGACCAATGTGATCAACGCTCCTATGCCCAACCATGACAAAAGTTCCAACGCTGTTGGCGAGGATACTTATGTTTTCAACATAGATGACTTGACCATTCCTCTGATGACTGTTAAAAAGAATTTGCTACAAGCCAGTGTCAATCCAGGATGCCCAGAGAATTGTCGTTGGTGCCCGCCGATGGATGTGCTTGGTTGAGAAGACGTGTTCAGTGCATGATGGATAACCGTGAGATACTATTTCTGAAACCACCTGTGCAGAAGCTGTGTGAAGATATGTCTAAGTTGAAGATTGACAATGCAAATGAAGTCGCACCATCTGTGTGGGATACTTTGGGGCAGCCAAGTGGAAAGTATGATTACATGGTGAAGTACACTGTTTCTGAGAGCTACAAGATCCCTATTGAAGATGTTAAGGCGACCGGATGGGGTGACAATTTCCCAGAAGACTATGCTGATGTTAACACCATAAGGATTTCCTCTGCTGATCCTGTGCCTAGAGTGGCACCTCTCATTATTACTTCTCCAAGACCAGTTCCATATTCCTCTAACAAGGCTATCCCTTGGAACTATGGAGCTGACGTTTATTATCATGGTGTCAAGCAAGACCCTCTGACCATTGAAGATCTTACAGTTGAAGCTACCATTCCTGACATTGCCAACATCACCGGATCAAGTAAGGTGACCAGAACCGGAAGGGTATTCTCTCCAGATATCTCTCCTCCAAAAGACACCGCGACCACAGATTCCAAATTGCTCAACCCATTCCCTGTGCTAGAGGAAAGAACCATGACTCATCCCGCCAATGTAGTACCAAAGGAAGTTATCAAGACACCTCCAAACAAGAAATGGAGGAAATTCAAGATTATCAAGAAGAGTGACTACAATATTGTGGAATGCTGGGACAGACTCGCCCAAGGTAACGATGCTTGCTCGCTTGTGCTCGAGGCTCATGCTAATGCCTTGGTGAAGTTTCAAGAATGCTCATGTACCGCAAGACACGACCACCGACCGCTTGAAGTTTGTATTGCTAGCCCGGCCGCCAACAACGGCCTAGGTCTCGACATCGATTTGACTCACGAAAGAAACACAACAAAGCCTTGCACATCTCTCGAATGCAAGGGCACTACATTATCTCATGTTTTGGTGGATACCGTTCTCGCTCTAAACATCCTACCAAAGACCGCTTTTGACCGCTTGATGTCAAGGGTCGATCCCGAGACCCAAAGGACATTATTGTGAGAGCTTTTGATGGTTTTAAGCTAACAAGGCTTGAGAGCTCACCTCGTTAAAGTCGGTTCCCATACTTTTGACTCCACTTTCTTTGTCATGGACATCCGTCCCTTACTCTTGCCTACTTGGACGCCTTGGATACATGGGGCAAAGTACTCTACCTTGCATCGGTCGAAATATCCGGTGAAAGGGAAGGTTGTTACGGTATGTGGTGAAGAAGAATATATGGTCAATCATCTACAGCATTCCGATACCTCGAGGTGGAGGGTGAATTCTTCGAAACTCCCTGTCAAGCTTTTGAAACAGTCCCCAGAGTCATGCCTGTTGACTCTCCTGTCACCCCTGAAGTGACGCAAGTCCCGCCTAGGATGGCCTCATTGAAGGATGCTCAAGCTGTAGTTGAAGAAGGTAGTACTATTTGGGGTCGGCTCCCTAATCTTCCTTTCAAGTATGACAAGACTGGTTTAGGCTTGACTACCAAGGGTCAGAAGATGATACGCCGCGAACGTGCCGGCCAACTTCCTTTTCGCATCAGCCAGAGCGGAATCCATGCTATAGAAGACGACGACCACGACTTCGACATCAGCAGATGGATCTTCTCAACTCCAGACAAAGGGCTCAGCAATTGGAAGACTGAAGACGTCATACCAATCTCCTTTAGCCAGGAGTAATCACTCTTGATTTGTTTTGCTTTTCGTATTTTCTATGTTTTGAACAATAAACTCTAAAGCCTAGTGCCTTGCCCGGGGCATCATGGCTCGTTTGTGAGGGTTATTATCTGTCATTTGCATATTTTCATTCAATAAAATCGTTGGACTTTTGCATTCAATTGATTGTTTTTCTTTACTTTATCACCCTTCAAAAGCTATGTGTTTCTTACACACACCCACGTGATACACCGCAATCACTCCGAATCTCGTTGATAACAAATATGCTATTGCTAAATATGACTTCGATAATCCGATCTACCAAGCCAAGACGAAAGTGAGGAAGATTATGAAGTGCCGAGAACTTGTCGATCACAAGAAGAAGAAAGAGTTATACCACACAAAGAACAAAGTCGAGGTTGTGAATTGGGTATCGATGAAGATGTAAAAGAGATCAAGATGGAGAGGGTCTTGAGAACAAAGTTAAAGAAAGGTTGGTTCGATGCTACGAGACTATATTGAGGTTTTTGCTTGGTCCTACGAAGACATGCCGTGGTTGGACATTGATATTGTGGTACACGCACAACAAAAGAGGGTTTTCTCCCTGAAATGTAGGTTCGTCGACACGTCCCGAGATGTCGAGAAAATCAAAGTTATGAAGCGCTCAACACCGTTTCTTAGTCGTTACTTCCTATCCACAAGTAGCTAATGTGGTGCCCGTGCTGAAGGATGGCAAAGTTCGAATGTGTGGATTATAGAGATCCGAACAAAGCGAGTCCGAAAGACGATTTCCCACTTCCTCATATTGATGTTCGTTGACAACATCGTCAAAGATAAGGTTTTCCTTCATGGATGGTTTCTCCTACATAATCGATCAAAATGGCTCCCAAGACATGGAGAAGACTACTTACAGGGGCACTTTCGCTACAAGGTTATGTCGCTCGGATCAAGAACGCAGCGCCACTTATCGCATATGGTAACATTATTTTATGACATGATTCATCACGAGATAGAGGTCTACATCGACTACATGATAGCTCGATCACGCATCAAGAAGAACATCTCGATCATTTGCGTAAACTGCTTGATAGGTTCAAGAAGCAGATCGAGACTTAGTCCTAACAAGTGCACTTTTGGAGTCGATCCGAAAACTCCTAGGGTTTGTTGTCGCGGTAAAGGTATTGAGGTTGATCCCGCCAAGGTTAAAGCTATTCAAGAGATGCCACCCCCGCATCGAGAAGGAAGTCGAGGTTTCGGCCGATTGAACTACATTGCCGATTCATTGCACACCTAATCGCTACTGTGAGCCAATCTTCAAGTTACTTAAGAAAGATCAAGTGGTAGAATGGAATGACGATTGCCGATCGCTTTGACAAAATCAAGGAGTACCTTCAAAATCCTCCTATCCCGATGCCGTCAAGGAAGACCTCTTATCATGTACTTGATGTTGTTAGAGAACTCAATGGGTGTGGGTTGGGGCAACATGACGAGTCCGGTCGAAAAGAGCATGCAATATACTACCTTAGCAAAAGTTTACCGATCGTGAAACAAGATACTCACAATGAGAAAACTTGCAACGCTTTTCATGTCACGACTAAGACAAGATATGTTGACTCATACTACCTTGTTGATTTCCAAGATGGATCCGATAAAATACATATTTGAGAAACCACCTCCTAAGAATAGTAAGATGGTAGATGATCTTGAGTATGACATCCAAAGACACTTCTCGATGGCGATCAAAGGAAGTGTAGTATCCGATCACTGGCTCATCAAGTCAGATGACTATCGGTCTATACAGCTCGAATTTCCGCATAAGATGTTCTACTAGTCACCGATCAGAAGAGCCAGCCCGCATTTAAGGACCTCGAACAAGGATCCCGATGGACCATGGTCTTTGATGGAGCCTCAACGCACTTGGCAATGGCATTACGCCATCATTACATCCCTACAAAGTGACATACGCCTTTCACCGCCAGATTATGTTTCATTGCACTAACAACATGGCCGAATACTAAGCGCAGCATCATGGGTATTAAAGTCGCTATTAACTTAAGAATCAAGTTCTTACAAGTGTATGGAGACTCACTTTAGTGATCACCGACATGGGCGAGGGATACAAGCATCCGAATCTCATTCCGTATCAAGAGCATGTTTTGAGTTTGATCCCCTACTTCGAAGAGATCACTTTCAATCATATTCCACGAGAAGAGAATCAGTTGACAGACGCATTGGCTACTATGTCGCCTATGTTCAAGGTTAGATGGGACAACGAGGCACCCCAAATCATCATCGAGAAGTTTGACGAACCAGCATATTGCTATGAGCTTGATACAAAAGAGAAACCTTGGTACTATGACGTGAAAAGGTATCTTGAGACTCAGGAATATCCCGCAGGGGTATCTGTCAATAATAAGAAGTTCATGAGAAGATTTGCATCCAAATTCTTCCTCAAAGAACAGATCTTATACAAGCGCAACCACGACTTGTGCTTATCTACTGTAGATCGAAACAAAGCAGACGTATCATGGAAGAGTTACACGAAGGCACATTTGGTACCCACAAAGGACATACAATGGCTAAGAAGATTTTGAGAACAAAGTTACTATTGGTCCACCATGGAAGTCGATTGTCACCGCTACGCCGATCTTGTCACAAGTGCCGACGATGCATAAAGTGCACGCACCTCCGACTCAATGTTCTAATAGCTCCTTGGCCTTTGCAATGTGGGGCATTGACATGATCGGAGAAATCAAGCCCACCGCCCAATGGACATTGTTTCATCCTTGTGGCAATTGACTATTTCACCAAGTGGGTAAGTACCTCGCTTGCATCTCTACCAAGAATGTTGTGGCCCGATTCATCAAACATAATCTTATCCGTCGATATGGCACTCGAAAGGATTATCACGATAATGGCTCTAATCTCAACAATAAGATGATCACCGAACTCGCACGCAATTCAAAATCAAGCATCCCAACTCTTCTCCATATCGGCCTAAGATGAATGGCGCAGGAAGCCGCCAACAAGAACATTAAGAAGATTATACAAAAGATGACAAAGGACTTACAAGGATTGGCATGAGATGTTACCATTTCTCTTCATGGTTATCGACCACAAAGACGAACATCAACAGGGCAACCCCTCTCTCTTGTATACGGTATGGAAGCGCTTCACCCATCGGTTCGATACCCTCAACCGTAGTCCTCCAGACGCAGAGTCACGAAGACGATCGTCCGACCCGCCCAACCGATCAACCTGATTGATGAGAAACGACTCGCATCCATCCGCCATGGATGATCTATCGAAACGAATGATCGAGCATTTAACAAGAAGGTCAAGCACCGAGTCTACCAAGTCGGTGATCCGTAGTCAAGCGCATCATTCTTCCACAAGGTGATCCTGTGGGCAAATGGACTCCCACCCACGAGGGACCGCTTGTAGTCAAGACAAGATTTTTCGGCGGAGCTATGATACTTAGCACCATGGATGGTGAAGACTTCCCACACCCCGTGAACGCAGATATAGTCAAAAATACTACGATGAACGAGACCCGCTAGGTCGATCGACCTAGGCAAAAATAAGGGCATCCTCATGAACCAAAAGGGTTCGTAAAAGTTAAGGATATATACAAAACATGTACACCGCAAGTCGAAAACCCGAAAAGGCAACTTGGCAAAAAGGGTATCCCAGAGACCGAAAACCCGAAGGGCCTAGGCAAAAGTTAGGATTTAAGCGCATTTACTATGTCTCGCCCAGATCACCCATGTACGTACTACTATCAAGATTCAAGATTCAAATGGCGAAGATCAATCCACTCACTTTCACCGATGCAAAGGAGATGAGATAGTTGAAATATATGAGTACTAGCATAGTTGAAACTTAACGAGATTGTTTCCGCATAGCATTTTACCTTTCTTGTGTACAAACTATTTGGCCATACCACATTTCAAATAAATACAAGTTTCTTTCTTTACAATTTTTGTTGTTGTTGTTGTTTGCATAAAGTCCAACGCTTGCTTTGAATGATTATATACATTTGACAATAAAAATCTATTCACAAACATGCAAAAGTGAACGGCAAAAGTAATTGCTATGCATCTGTGAATTGAGATGACGAAAGTCACCAAATATTCCCACAGTAACATGATCCCCAGAGGTGTCACTCACCACAAACCTTCCCACGGAGTAAAATGAATCCCAAGCAAAGGATTCCACTCAACATCTTCAAACAATAACACTTCATCCTCAATTAAGATATTTATCCCTGGATATTTCAAAGTCAGATATCGAACTTAGGATAACAATAGATCAATTTATAGTCTCGTGGGTTCGATATCTTTTAAAACTACGAGATAGGACTGCACTTGCGCCTCCGATTAATAGACGATAAAGTCCTACGATCAGCTAATACCTTCCCCTTGCATAACCAACTCCCGAACCTACAACTCTTAATTTCGTAGACCGTCTTATCCTTATCTCTCGTGGGTTTTATCTATATTTTCCCGTTCTTTTTTAGAATAAATAAAATTAGGTGGGGATTTCACTATTTGTGAAAATTAAATGATTTTTGAAAAACGAGTTGCTTCAGTTGGCGACTTCACTGGGGAACGTTTTCTCAAGCGAGTTAACCCTAGTTTAGTCCATTGGGTGGTTGTGTGTTTATTGTTTTACTTTTTTCTTTGTATTTTATCTTATTTCTATGCTTCAGTCATTTATTTCCTTTTCTTTATTTATTATCATGTTTATATATCCTTTGTGTGGGAATTCTTGATGGGATTATTGATTCATAGATAAGCCCACTACCCAGGCTTCTAGGTAACATCTGTGATAAAGGTTATGAGCCTAGGTCCCCCGACCATGTCTTGTGGATCAAGCAAAGACTCCGCTTAGAGTTGGTCGTTTTAAGGAGGTTGTTGACCCACATGATAGTGCAGGACATCAATTTCTAGACAAATGACCTATAACTCTAAGTTTGTTTAAGATATCCAAACCTGGACCGACCGCTCAAAAGATTTTGTGTATCCCATTAAGATTCGTTTCTTGGGGTATACTTTTTCAAATACTGTTACCATGTAGGTCTCTCGCAAGATGATAATGTTTGTTAAAAGGGGATCTGAGACTCCGAGAAACACTTAGCAAAATCCTTAGAACTGTCCCATGGGGAATTATTTGGGTAGAAAACTCAAAGCCATCCTATCATAGGATCCGACCTGAATAAGTTGTTCTGATTACTTGTATCATCCCTGTTTCACGTTTCTGTGAACCTATACTATCCTTATGTTGCATTCCATTTATGTATGTGACATTACATTTCATCACATCTTTTGCATTAATAACATTACATTTCATTGCATAATCTTCATATTTCATACATTCAAGTTGTCGGAAGATTCATTTTGTCTATCTCTGTCTTCAGTTGTTGATTTACTGTCAAGCTGATTCCTCTGCACAAGTATGGAACTAGAGCCAACATCAAGAGAAGAATGGAATACCAAGAGCAACACAATGCAGAAGTCCGAACGGAAATCGATGAGTTGAAGTCAGGCATGACTAAACTTACTAAAATGATGCAAGTTTGATCGCCAGAGGTGAGCAACCTCAAAGGACTATACTCAAGCCTCGCCGCGTTGTTGATCCTCGCCTTCTTAGATGCCGCCACTACTTGGTCGAATTTGGTTACCCCGAAATTACGCTCCACCCATCAGAATACTCCAATGGTTGGCGAATCTTCCCAACCACTTTTCCAGGCTCCAGTCTTCACTAAGTCTCAACCGATCATTCATACTGCTCCTCATCGACCTTTTGTGCATCAACCTACTACACCAGCTTCTTATGAGAACCCTCTCTTTGATTACCGTGCTGACACTCCACAAAGTGTGAGTCAAGAAGATTTTGATGAACTTGAAGAAGTCCACGAGCAATATCAGACTCTGGAAAGAAGGATGAGAGCTATGGAAGACAACGATGTCTTTGGTATTGCTACAGAGAACATGTGCCTGGTTTCTGATTTGGTTATGCCTCATAAGTTCAAGACTCCTGATTTTGAGAAATACAAGGGGCACACTTGTCCAAAAATTCATTTGCTGATGTAGTTCAGGAAAATGTCTGCTTATACGAGGAATGACAAGCTTCTTATCCAATTTTTCCATGACAACTTGAGTGGAGCTTCATTGAAATGGTATATGGGACTTGAGAAAGACCGTATTCAATGCTTCAAGGATCTGATTAATGCTTTCATGAAACAATACCACTACAATCTCGACATGGCTCCTGATCGTCGTCAATTGCAAAACATGTCTCAGAATGATAAGGAATCTTTTAAGGAGTACGCTCAATGTTGGAGAGAGCTGGCCTCACAAGTTGAACCACCTCTAACTGAGAAAGAGCTCACTAGTTTGTTTATGGATACCTTGTCCCCTTTCTATTAGGAGAAAATGATTGGTAGTGTGTCCTTTCGCTTCACAGATTTGGTGACTATTGGCCAAAGGCTAGAAGAGGGAATCAAGAGAGGAAAAGTGTCTGTTGCTGGTGAATCCTCTGGTAGTGCCAAGAAATCCTTCGAAAACTTCCAGAAGAAGAAAGAAGTTGAAGCTAATGTTGTCTCAATTGAGAAAAGAGGACCTCGCCGTAGGCCTCGATATTATGACCAACCACATGTAGATGTCTACCCCGCAAATAAGGCTCAACCATCTGTATTCCCCAACGCCAAGTCATTGGGAAAATCGTAACTATAATGCAAGGAATAGGGTCACTTTGACCCTATTCCAATGACTTACACTGAATTGTATCCTCATTTGGTTGAACTAGGTCTAATCACAACTAGGCCTCTGACTCCTCCAGATCCTATCCCACTCAGATTCAAGACAAATCTTCTTTGTGAGTTCCATCGTGGAGTCATGGTCACGATTTGGAACGCTTCTTTGCGTTGAAGGCTAGAGTTCAAGAGCTAATCAGAAGCAAGGAGATAAATTTTGGAGATCCTCCACCAAATGTTATCAACAATCCGTTTCCTGGGAAAAATGGTTGAATACGGGTCAGAGTATCTCAAGTCACCTCCTAAAGCCAGTGTTTCAGACAAGATAGCTCATCCTTGTAACTGATTAGTCACTAGGCCATGTTTCTTTTTTGTTTGCATTTTTCCTTGTTTATGTTAAAATGTCGCTTTCAAATCTTGTTTGTAATTTCATTTTAATTTTAATGAAATGAGCATTGTACTGTTTTGATCATCTATATTTATCAATTTCAAAAATATATATCTTCCCTGTTTAATTTCTTTACCGAAGTTTTGTTTTTGCAAAGATTGGAGGGAGGATGATAAAAACAAGATACCCATAATTGATGTTGGTATGCTTTCGAATAAAACTTTACTGATGATATGAAGGCATTGTTTCAATTCCCAAACACTGGAGAAATAAGGAAGTTAAACCTTTGTCAACCCCTTCGACCCTAGAAGTTGGAGTTTCTTTCTATACGAAAAAACCCACAATTTTAACCTGAGACAGGGTAGTTTTCAGTTAATTCGAATGTGCATTCATTCAAGACGCCTTTCAATGGAGGTTGTATTCAATCAGCTTTCCTTCACACATCAAATAAGTGTTGAAGATGTCATCCAAGTCAAAGAGTGATGATGATGGTTCCCCGTAATTATGAAAGTCAAACAGTCACTGTCTTTCCAAAAAGTATATATCAAAATAAAAAAGCCGCCAAGTTAAAATTAAAAAGGCAACTTAGGCAAAAATTTGGGGCATCCCGCCGACCGTAATCTCCAACGGAATGGTTCACGCAAAATTTAGGGATGACAAATTCAAAAAAAGAGTTGGCAAAAGTCCTCAAACAGCAAAATGTGGCAAAAAAAGAAGAAGTGACTGCTATCTCAAGAATATATCAGTTAAGCCATCATCACTATCATTGTACAATTTCAAATTCTATTGGAACCTGAATGCACAATCTAATTTAACTGAGCATAGGGATGAAGAACATCACGAAGATCGGTTTGGGTACAAATAAATTTTGAGCCTTTATCCTTTGTTTCTTAAACCGTGAACCAGACCACGTTACAACCCTCAAAAGACCTAATTGAAGCCAGGTTTCTTTTGAAAGCATACTACAACAAGGTTGTGTAATATGACTCCTAATGTCTTTTGCAAATCAATTGTCTTGGTATATTCATACCTTTGTCTTTTCTTTCACTCTTAAATTATTAAACTGTTGTGTTTTAACCAGTGATTCATTTCTTATACAACAACTACATCATTCCAAAAATGATTTTATTTCAAAACTTTTGCATGAACTTTGCATTAAATTTACCATTGTTTAAATGAACAATTTTTGCTTACAAATAAGCTTTCCTCATCAAGGAAGTCCAAACTATTGAGAAACTTGGTCAGTGATCCTAATCGCAAGTATTTTTCGAACTCTGCTATGAATCGCTCGAGATTTGTTGCTCGGCAAATCGTGCTCGTAATCGCTTTAATCAAGATCACTTTCAAGACTTATACCGGGCACCCTTTCCCTCACCATTTCAAGAATTGAAGCCATGATCGGTTTATCCTCAACAATCAGCTAATCCAGGGAAATCCGAGCAACACTTCACTCCTTCCTCCAAGGACCATCATTTCAATACAATTCACAAGTGTGTTAGAAGTGTTTCTCAAGATATTTTCTCTAAGAAGAGTTGGCGTTGTTCCCGTGTTGAGGAATCAGAGTTCCCATCTTACCTCCATAAAAGAGTCAAGCTTTGTTGTCATAAATGTCTTGCATTACATACTACATGCATATATCATTCATATATCATGCATCACAAAATCATGCATAGCAAGAGTGTTTTATCCTCATTTGCATTTCCCAAGGTCTTGTTGCAGTCAATGTCTTACCTTGCAGTCAAAATCCAACTTACTTGGTAACTACCACTCCAGTGCCATTCCTGGATGTCTGTCTATTTTACTCCAAAGGCTATTCTCGGATGTCTGTTTATTTTCACTCCAAAGGTAATTTCGGATGTCTGTCTATTTTCACTCCAGTGCCATTCCTGGATGTCTGCCTATTTTTACTCCAATGCCATTCCTGAATGTCTGTCTATTTTCACTCCAGTGCCATTCTTGGATGTCTGTCTATTTTCACTCCAGTGCTATTCCTGGATGTCTGTCTCTTTTCTTCGCCAGTGCCATTCCTGGATGTCTGTCTATTTTTAATCCAGTGCCATTCCTGGATGTCTATCTATTTCCACTCCAGTGCTATTCCTGGATGTCTATCTCTTTTCTTCTCCAGTGCCATTCTTGGATGTCTGTCTATTTTTACTCCAGTGCCATTCCTAGATATCAATCTATTTCCACTCCAGTGCCATTCCTGGATGTCTGTCTATTTTCACTCCAGTGCCGTTCCTGGATGTCTATCACTCTAGTGCCATTCCTTGATGCCTTGTTTCACCCTTCATCTAAAGCCATTATTAGATGTCGAGCCTTTTTTTCATCCAAAGCCATTATTGGGTATTTTTTCTTTCTCTATCTAAATCCATTATTAGATGTAAAGTCCTTTTTCATCCAAAGCCATTATTGGGTGTTATGTATTTCTCACTTTATTCAAAGCCATTATTGGATATTGTGATCTTTCTCCATCTAAAGCCATTTTTAGATGTCGAGACTCTTTTTCATCCAAAGCCATTATTGGGTGTTTTGTCTTCCATGTTGTATCAGTCAATCTACCACAGATTTCTAATTTCGAGTCTATCCGTATTCCTGTAGTGTCTGTCTCATATCATGCATCATTCAAAAAACAAATGTCAAAAACATTGCATTCAGCGCTTTCTCGTTATATTTTATTCACAACAGGGCAAAATTTTGGGTTTTTGATATTTAATTATCTCCCACTGCGATAATATGAAGCTTGATCATCTTCATATCATCTGGTTGAAGATATTTAAATAGGGGCAACTGTTGCACCCCAAATTTTACCCTGCTATTTTTCTACTTGCATTCTATTTATATTAAAAAGAACAGTCATTCACTCATTGTGTAACGCCCTATTTAATTAATATTATATTATATTAATATTTTCGAGTTACCGATCGATATTTGTTTTGCGACGAGAATGTTTGTGTTAATTTATATATCTATTAATATATTTGGCGACGTTTCGTTAGGATCCGATATTTAATTCCCCGGAATTATTTGCATGAATGGAATTAATGATATAATTAGATGTTATTAGTGTTTTAAGAATAGTTAGGGGTGTGAGGAGCAAGTGTTGAGGATTGGGTTTTCACCCTTGGCTTACTAGTAGAAATACCTTTATAAACCAATTTTCCTCATTTTCTTTCCATTCATAAAACACTTCTCTTTGGTTTCTTTCCATTCATACACACCAAAACCAAACATAGGAACTTAGGCTTGCTAGTAGAAAAACAACTTATAAAATCAATTTTCCTTCCCATTCTTTCCATTCTTACAAACGAAAACCAAACTTGGTCTTAGAGAGAAGTCGAGAGGGTTTTAGGAGAAGGAGAGAAAGAGAAGAAGGAGAGGAAGATCATGAGCAAGCTTGTGGATTAAGCTTTGTAGAATCATCATGGATCATCCAACTAGAGGTAAGGGGTTTGATTTCTCTATCTCATATGATTAGGTTTTGATAGTTGTATTTTGAATTTGGGGAAAATTTATAGTGGGATTATAGGGTTGGTTGGTTGTTGAATGAAATAGATTAGAAGAGTTGGAATAGGAGTATGGATTATGGGTTTTGATGATCATTAGAATGAATCGAACCGTTAGAAATCTCGGTTTGAGAATAAAAAGATGAAGTTTTCACGCCATGTCCATCAACACGGGCCGTGTTGATTAACATGGCCGTGTTGCCCTCTGATATTGGAATTTTGGTTACTGCAGGCCAATAACCACGGTCGGTTGATGCACACGGGCCCGTGTCGCATCCGTAGCCTCCAAAATTCTGATTTTTCACATTTTTTGGAACCCGATTATGTTCCGATTTTCTAATTTCGGTATTGACGACGGAGCAAGTTGTTCAATTCAACGAAAATTGACGCTAGCTAAGTTTGACGGTAGAACTTAGTGGTGAGGTTAGTTTCGGTTGCGATTTTTACGAGATGACCGTAAATAGGCTTCATTACTGTTTAATTGAATCAAATTTCATTTTAGGGATTTAAGACACGTATGGACAATCCGATCATGATGTTGACGATTAGGAGTAATGGTTATTAGGGATGGCTTTTGCACGATGATATGTGTTTAACTATCTTTCCGTATGTAGGATTTAGTGAACGAATCGATAATGAGGTGGGGTAAATAATGTGATACGGTGAACTGACTTTGTAGGATTTTTGTATCCAAATGTGCGGATAGCAAGAGTCGCCACCGACTTTTATTTTTATCCAATTAAGGGAAGGTAAAAGTATGTAAAAGACCTTCGTTAGATTCTCGAGTTCGGAGAATGGTTATGAAAAGGGAAGGTATTAGCACCCCTTTCCATCCGTAGTTATCTACGGGCTCTTAGTTGCTCTAGATCACTTTTTAAAATTGCTTTCTGTGTGTTTGACAAAGAATGTTTTGAAAAGGCATTTCGCTTTGACTTTGTAATGACTCATGTAGGAGTGTATACAAAGTGTTCGGAAATTTTTTTTTTTTTTGTTTTGAAAAGAATTTGAACTTTGAAAAAGAAGTGTGTGGTGTGAAAAGCATTTGATAGAGCAAGCAACTAAAAGACTTATTTACCCACCTTAATTGGTCGCTTTGTTGTACTTACATTCCTTTAGAATAGCGCTAGCCATACCATTAGTTAGTAGGTAGCTCCATTCGCTGGATGTAAGCGGACATTCGGGACATCGGATGGTCATAAAGGCAACTTCAGGAAGTATCCTAGCACATTCGGGACTATCATCATTTTCGTAGGCTTACAATCGAGGGTCAAGATCATGTATTCGGAGGCGACATCGGGTCTTATGATCTTTGTATCAAGGGACTATGATGATTTGTTTGGAAGGCAACGGTGCTAGAATACCTCTACGCTCGAGGGACATGACCATTTTGAATCGGAAAGGCATCGAAAGAGAATTACCCTAAGGTGCGTGTGAAAGAAGTGTGTCAAATTCAGATATTTTATCTTGAAATTAGTGTGAGCTATGTCCAATTATTATCTTGCCATACACCTAATTACTAACAATTATAGGGTGCGGAAATTAAAATGCGGAATGTAAAGATGCGGAAAGATAAACCTACGCTATTACATGGCTTTGGCGTATACATAATTTAACTTATGGAAAATAAAAGCCTAATTAACTATTACATCCCATGAGCGTTACATTATTGGAAAAATAAACAAGAAAAGAAACCGTCCGAATCGGAACAACCCGTGAAAGAATGAGAAAACTAAAATATGATAAAATCGAAATAAGAGAAAATGTTAGAAAAATGCCAATTTTAATATGAGAAAATTTATGCATGCTGGAAATAAGATAAATATATTAAAATAATTTTTTGGGATTTTTTGGAAAAGATTTAATAATTAAAATGCAATTTATAATGATTTAAATGCAAAAATAAAAATAAAATATGTATGCATGCAAAAATTATATTTTTTAATTTATTAAATTAAATAAACACTTTTATGAAAATAATGTAAAAAGAAAATGTTTTTGGTAATTTTTAATGCGTAATAAAAATATGAAAAGAATTAAAATTGAATGAAAATATTAAAAAATAGAAAAATAGAAAAATATGAAAACTTTGAAAGTTTGGAAAAGAAACAGATCCGTGCCGGAAAGGATCGAACCGAGGTCTTGAGGAGTATCCGTGAATAGGAAGTGACTTAACCACCACGCCATGTGCAAGCGCAGCATGGATCGAAGCTGGACGATGAGCAACACGCGCCGCCATCCGGAGAGGTCAATGCACAATCAAGACGGTGGGTCCTCCGGATGAGAGAGCGAATCGAAAGCTCCAATGCGCCACGCCATCCCTTGCCGGTCCAGTGAGCCGACGCCGAGTTCTAGCTCCGGCCGCCTTCTCCTAAGAACTCAAAATCAAAACATGGAAAATACGACGGATAAATGGAAAAGGGGACCCTACCCCTAAATCGGCTATGGCGAATCCAATGGTGGCATTGGTTTGGCTTAAAATGGCAGATCGCTCAATCAAGAAGAAACACAAACCGCCTAACAATGGCATTTCGGATTTTACACGTCCATGCTCACATGTAATGCATCTAATGCGTTCTAATGAACCTCCTGATTACGAATAAACACACAAAAAACAGTTAATAATGCATGATGAATACAAATCGAAATTTGAAAAATCCAAACCGTGAGTGTTCAAGCACGCGATCCGGTGGTTCTACACAGTGATGCTTTGGCTTGGGAATCTCCGAGTGTAATGGAATGGTTTTTGAGGTCAATATGGTCGAAATTCAAACACGATTTTTCAAGAACCTTAAAAATTTGCAAGAGTTTGGGTGCTCTTAGGTTAGGGTTTCGCCCTCGTGCTTGTGTGTATTATCGGCAATTTATAAGAGGTCGATGGCAAAAGCAAGCAAAAAGATCGAGTAATCAATGTGCAAATATTTTCTCTTTAAAACAAATCAAATATTTGCAAAAATTGATTTTCTCATGAATGCCATGGCTAGCACGAATTTGGCAAGAGTCTTGGGCTTTCTTGGTCTTTAAGAAAGATATAAATCCATTCCTTTTGAAAAATATTTAATTTTCATATTTTATATAATTTATTTTTGAATTAAATGTTATAAAATTCAAATATAAATCATAAAATAGAAAATACCAAGGCCAAGCATTTATGGGTCAAGAATAATGTCATGAACAAGTTTGATCAAAAGATTTTAGGCCCATTTGAAAATTTTGCATTTTGACCAAAATGTCCTTTGTGCAATTGTCCAAAATTGCCCAACTTCTCGAATAGTGTATCTTGCTCAATTTTCCACATTTTTAGTGTTCTTGGACTTTTGAAAGCTCTAAGAGTCCCTAAACAATGTCTTTGGTCTCATCTCAATTGGAGTTACCATGCTCAAAATATCTTCAAAACAAAAGTTGACTTTTGTTGACTTTGAAAATGACCGTAATGTTTTGAGCTATACCTCTCAAATGAAGCATTTTTGACATTCTTGTGAGACATGAAGTTGTAGAGAATTGAATTTCCTTCAAAACAAGAGGTGGTGGAAAATTTCTGAGAAAGTATGAGAAAGTTATGATCAACAAAGTTCAGCTTGACTTTTCATCTAGAAACCCTAATTTAGAAAGTTTGACTTTGAGCAAATCTTGAGTTTTCTTGATGAATCATGATCAACCCTTGATCAAATGATGAATGTAACTTCAAAATGAGGATGTTGACCAAAATCGAAGTTTTGACTGTATGTTGACCACAGCTGACTTTTTGTCCAATACAATTTTCAACCATTTGAGCAATTGCTCGAGGAAACTTGACTCATGAGGCTTGAAACTTGACATGGAGAATATTTGAAGCATATGAGGAGGCATGAATACCATTGAGATGTTGGAAATCCATCTTGGCTTGAGAGATACCAAACCCTAGTTTGGGTTGATTGTCTAGAGAGAGTTTCTCCGATCAACTCTCGAGGAATCCTCGAGTATGGATGTATGAAATCTCGAGTAGATGGAGGGCAAATTTTGGGTATGACAACCCTGCTCAATCTTCTTGTACTGAAGGGTTAGATTGACACGCTTGTCTTCGTGACCAGATGATTGAACACCGAGTACACCGAAAATTTGCACCACCGCTGGTGGATGCGGAATGGGCTTACAGATGCCATTGGAGAAGTTGAGACTTCACGGGGAACGAGTCGACGCTAGACTCGAGGTTGTTAATAGGAGAGCCGATGAGATGGGCTTAAGATGCCATCTAGAAAGGTCGATGTCGAGGGTGAGTCGACGTTGATCTCGAGATGTTCCGAATGGAGAGGAGATGGGCTTAAGATGCCATCCGAAGGAGTCGACGTTAGACTTCGTGTTCACTTTAAATGAAGTTATTGGTCCGTATTGATTTTTAACCATATATGCAGATTCGATAGTGAAGAGATGTTGACAAATAGTCGGAGATGGGCTTAAGATGCCATCCAAGGCAACCGAGTCGCACGCTAGACTCGTAGAGCTGCTGATAATCGTAATAAATTCGCTACCGATTACTCCGGGAGAGATAGTTGGCCGTAATGTGGATAGCTTCCGTGCACGGTGTTGATCCATTGCTCGTTATCGGAGGATAACCAGGTGGTCTTTTGATAGTTTTCCGCTTGCCGGGCTTAACCTCGACCACCGTCGGAGGCGGTCTCTTCGATAGTTTTCCGCTGCTCGGGCTTAATCTCGACCTGCTACGCCAAATGATCATACTGCTTTTGGAGAAATCAAGAAAACTTTGATGTAATATTTGTTAGTCTTATGCAAAGTATGATGCATGATGTTGTATATGAATGACATATGCATGAATTACGACTTTATGAGAAATGTATGAATGATGAATGTTGTGATATTTCAAAACATATCCATCTTGAAGAAGATGCGGATATCTGCTTGAAGATTTCTAACTTCGCTCGGGAATCGAGTAGGTGAGAACCCCGCTGAAGGAGAAGAAAGATATCTTGGATTCCTCCGATGCACTATCCGACCAAGTCTTGGGCCTAGACGTTGTTGAGGAAGGTAGAGATTTGAGAGGCTCGTTGCGGAGATCTTCATATAGACCCCCCGAGGAGAGTCCGGGAGGCGATCCGCTGAGGACCTTGTATGTAGATCCTCCGAGGAAATTTAAGAGACGCCCACTGGGATTCCGAGTGTAGATCTCACTGGAGAACATTTGATGGTTGCCGAGACCGATTTGAAGAGTCTAGAGTCCGTTGTAATCTCCGCCGGGGAATAAAAGTGTATGCCTCCAATGCACTATCCACCAAGTTTTGAGTCCGATACCGCCGGGGAGAAGGGGAGGATTGAGAAACATCCACGGGATGAAGTGTTACCGCTGAGACCATGTAACGTTGCTCGATTGAGTGGAATTGCCGTCAGGATTCCCTTATACTACTGGGAAGGTGTGTCAGGTGACACCTTTATGCTCGGGGAACTATTTGACTTTCGTCATCCCAATTCCCTAACCCGTAGTAAGTACTTTTGCATATTCACTTTTCGATGTTTGTGATCGATTCTTATTGTCAAATGCGATAGTCATTCAAAGCAAACGTTGGACTTATTGCAAACGACAACAACAAAATTGTAAAGAGAAAGAAACTTATGCTCATTTGAAAGGTGGCGTATGGCCAAGTAGTTTGTACACAAGAAAGGTAAAAAGCTATGCGAAACAATCTCGTTAAGTCCCAACTATGCTAGTACTCATATTTCAACTATCTCATCTCCTCACAAGAGAAAGTGAGTAGACCGATCTTCGCCATTTGAATCTTGAATGTTGATAGTAGTCTGGAAGTGTGATCCGAAGAGACATAGTCGCACGCTTAAATCCCTAATTTTGCCTAGACCGCCTTTCTGTTTTCACCACCGATACCTTTTTGCCCAAGCCGCTTTTCGTGTTTTCGACTTGCCGTGTACATGTTTTGTATATATCCTTAACTTTGCCCGAACCCTTTGGTTCGCCAGATGCCCTTATTTTTGCCTAGGCCACGACCTAGCGGGTCTCTTTATGCGTAGTATTTTTGACTATGTCCGCTCACTGTGGTGTGTCTTCACCATCCATGGTGCTAAGTATCATAGTTCACCGAAAATACGTTTTGACTACAAATGGTCCCTCAGGTGGGAGTCCATTTGCCCCTGGATCACCTTGTGGAAGAATGATGCGCTGACTACTAGATCACCGACTTGGTAGACTCTTGCTTGACCTTCTTGTTAAATGCTCGATCATTCGCTTCGATAAACTGCCCATGGCGATGGACGAGTCGCTTCTCATCAACCAAATTAACTGGTCAAGCCGAGTCTCGACCCAATCGCTTCGCTAACTCGCCTCCGGAGGACTCGTTGAGGGTATCTCAACCTCGGGGTAAGACGCTTCCATACCGTGATACAAGAGAGAAGGGGTTGCCTCGGATGTTCGCTACCAAGTGCGATAACCATAAAGAGCAAATGGTAACATCTCATGCCAATCTTTGTAAGTCACCGCCATCTTCTCAGATAATCTTCTTAATGTTCTTATTGGCGGCTTCCATCGCGCCATTCATCTTAGGACGATATGGAGAAGAGTTGTGATGTTTGACTTGAACTCTGCAAGAGTTCAAGGATCATCTTGTTGTTGAGATTGGAACCGTTATCCGTGATAATCCTTTCGAGTGCCATACCGATGATAAGATTATGTTTGATGAATCGAGCCACAACATTCTTGGTAATGATGCAACGAGGTCGCTTCTACCCACTTGGTGAAATAGTCAATTGCCACAAGGATGAAACGATGTCCATTGGAAGTCGGGCTTGATTTCTCCGATCATGTCAATGCCCCACATTGCAAAAGGCCAAGGAGAAGTTAAAACATTCAGAGGTAATCGGAGGTACGTGCACTTTGTCGGCATAACCGCACTTGTGACAAGATCGAGCATACGTGACAATCGCCTTCCATGGTAGACCAATAGTAACTGCTCTCAAAATCTTCTTAGCTATAGTGTGTCCACGGAGTGGGTACCAAATTCGCTTCGTAAATCTTCCATGATACGCATTGCTATTTTCTCGTCTACACAATGAGTAAACAAGTCGTGGTTGCGCTTTGTATAAGATGCCGCTGTCGAGAAAGAATTTGGAAGCAAATCTTCTCATGAACTTTATCATTAATGTATGCCCTCATGGATATTCCCGAGTCTCAAGATACCTCTTCACGCCATAGTACCAAGGTTTCTCTTCCGATCAAGCTCATAATACCGGTTCAAACTTCTCAATGATGATCCGGGAGCCTCGTTGTCCCATCTAACCTTGAACATAGACGACATAGTAGCCAATGCGCCCCGCCAACCGATTCTTCTCGTGGAATGTGATCAAAGTAATCTCTTCAAGTAGGGATCAAACTCAAACCTGCCTCGACACGAATGAGGTTCGGATGCTCGATCCCACTCGCCTTAATCCGACCGATCACCAAAGTCGAGTCTCCATACACTTGTAAGAACTTGATTCTTAAGTCAATAGCACTTTGATACCCATGATGCGCTTCAGACCGCCATGTTGTTAGTGCAACCAAACATAATCTGGCGGTGAAAGGAGTATGTCCACCGTAGGGACGTAATGATGGCGCCAATGCCATTGCAAGCGCGCTTGAGGCTCCATCAAAACCATAGTCCATCGATCCTTGTTCGTGTCCTTCGTCTGGGCCTTCCTCGCATCAGAATTAGTAAAACATCTTCGTCTCGAAATTGAATCGCATAGATTGATAGTCGCTCACGGCTTGATGAGCCAAATGATCGCTACTACACTTCCTTTGATCGCTTCGAGAAGTGTACCGATGTCATATTCGGTCAAGATCATTTGCCATCTTGCTATTCTTCCGAGAGAAATGGTTTCTCAAAGATGTATTTTATCGGATCCATCTTAGAAATCAACAAGGTAGTGTGAGTCAACATATACGCCTTAGTCATGAGCAGCCCAAGTTAAAGCGTTGTAAGTTTTCTCGAGCCGTGAGTATCTTGTTTCACAGTAAACTTTTGCTAAGGTAGTATATTGCATGCTCTTTTCGACTGCACTCGCCATGTTGCCCCAACACACACCCCATTGAGTTCTCTAACACCGCCAAGTACATGATAAGAGGTCTTCCTTCGCGGGCGGCATCGATAGGAGGATTTTGTAGGTACTCCTTGATTTTGTCAAAAGCGATCCGCAATCGCTGCTCCATTCCACTACTTGATCTTTCTTTAATAACTTGAAGATCGGCTCACAAGTAGCGCTAGTGTGCAATGAATCGCAATGTAGTTCAATCGGCCCAAGAAACCTCCTCGACCTCCTTCTTGCAAGGGAGCCGCATCTCTTGAATAGCTTTAACCTTAAGGATCAACCTCAATACCTCTTCCACCGACTACAAACCCTAGGAGTTTTCCTGATCCGACTCCAAAGGTGCACTTGTTGGGATTAAGTCTCACCGACTTCTTCAACCTATCAAACAACCGCAAATGATCGAGGTGTTCTTCTTCACCGATCGAGCTATCATATCGCCGACGAGACCTCTATCTCGTGATGAATCATGTCATGAAATAATGTTACCATAGCACGATAAGTGGCGCTGCTTCTTCAACCGAACGGCATAACCTTGTAGCAGTAGTGCCCCACCGTGTAACAAAAGTAGTCTTTTCCATGTCTTCGTGAGCCATTTTGATTTGATTGTAACCGAGAAACCATCCATGAAGGAGAAAACCCCATGTCAACCAAAACATCGAAAGCGGTATTGTTAATCCACACACATTCATACCTTACCATCCTTCTTAGGCACGGGTACCACATTTGCAACCCATCATGAGATATTAAGAAACCGTTGAATCGCTTCATAACTTCGGCTGATTTTCTCTCGACATCTCAGACGATGCGATGAACCTTCGTTTCATCGAGAAAACCTTCCTTTGTCGGCAATCGATGTACCACAATATCAATGTCTAAACCCGCATGTCTTCGTATGACCAAGCAAAACCTCAACATAATCTCGTAGCATCCGAACCAATCTTTCTTTAACACTGCTCTCAAGACCCGCCTCCTATCTTGATCTTTTCTATCTTCACAAGACTCAAATTCACAACCTCAACTTGCTCTTCGTGGTGGCAGATAACTCGCTTCTTCTTGTCAGAAAGTACCGCAAGTTCTCCGGCACTTCACAATCTTCCTCACTTTCGCTTCGGCTTGGTAGATCGGATTATCAAGTCATATTTAGCACTAGCATAGTGTTATTAACTAGATTCAAGTGATTCGCAGTTGTATCACGGGTGTGTGTAAGAACACATAGCTTTTGAAGGGGTGATAAAGTAAAAGAAAGAAAACAAACAATTGAATGCAAAAGTCCAACGATTTATTGAATGAAAATACGCAAACGATGATAATAACCTCGCAAACGAACCATGATGCCCGCAAGGCACTAGGCTTTCAAAGTTTATTGTTCAAACATAAAGAAATACGAAAAGCAAAACAAAACAAGAGCAATTACCCCCGGCTAAAGGAGATTGGTATGACGCCTTCGCCTTCCAATTGTCGAGCCCATGATCGGAGTTGGAAGATCCACTTGTCGGATGTCGAAGCCGCTGTCGCTTCTATAGCATGGATTCCACTGGCCGATGCGAAAGGAAGTTGGCCGCACGTCACGCGATCATCTTCTCGACCTTGATGGTGAAGCCTAAACCGCCTTTGTCGATTTGAAAGGAAGATCGGGAGCTGTCCCCAAATAGAACTACCTTCTTCAACAAAGCTTGAGCATCTTTCAATGAGGCCATTCTAGGTGGAGCTTGGTAACTTCAGAGGACGGGAGTCAACAGCATGACTGGTATTGTTTCAAAAGCTTGACAGGAGTCTCAAGAATTCACCTCCATCTCGAGATAGCGGAATGACCAGATGATCGACCATATACTCTTCTTCACCACACACCGTAACAACTTTCCCTTTCACCGGTACACATCGATGCAAAGTAGAGGTAATACCCCATGTATCCAAGGGCCCAAGTAGGCAAGAATAAGTCGGACGGATGTCCATGACAAAGAAAGTGGAATCAAAAGTCCGGGAACCGACTTTAACAGCAGAGTGAGCTCTCCAAGCATCGTGCGCTAGAACCATCAAAAGCTCTCACGATAATGTCACCGGGTCTCGAACCAACCCTTCGACATCAAGTCGATCAAAAGCGCTTCGAAGGATATTCGTGAGTAACCGTATCCACCAAAACATGAGACAAGGTAGTGCCTTGCATTCAATGGAGATGCAAGGCCTTGTTATGTTTCTTTCCTAAGGAGTCAAATCAAGATCGAGAAGTTTAGGCCGTTGTTGGCAGCCAGCTAGCAATACAAACTTCGAATTGATCAGAGTAGTGTCTTGACATGAGCATTCTTCGTAAACTTCACCAAGGGCTAGCATGAGCCCGGAGCATAAGAGCAGAGCAAGCATGGAGATCTTGGACGAGTCTGTCTCAACTGCTCCACAACATTGTAGTCACTCTTCTTGATAATTTTCTAATTTCTCCATTTCTTGTTTGGAGGTGTCTTCGCAACTTCCTTTGGTACTAATGAAAGGTGATGAGTTACGGTTCTTTCCTCTAGCCGGGATATTGATTGAGTAGCGGAATGCGAGCTGGAGTCGCAGGTTTTGAGGAGAGATATCTGGAGAGAATACCTTCCGTTCGGGTCACCCATCGATCCTGTGATGTCCAATGTCGAATAGAAACTTCAGCAGAAGATCTTCAATTGTCGAGGATCTTGCTTGCACCATGATAGTAAACATCGCCCATAGTTCCAAGGGATAGCTTTGTCGAGGAATATGGAACCGGCCTTGAGAAGTGATAATGAGAGGTGCCACCTAGGCACGGAATCAGCAGAGGAAACTTATAGTGTTAACATCAAGATAGTCTTCGGAAATCGTCACCCCATCCTCGCCTTAACATCTTCAATAGGAATTTTGTAGCTATCGTGACAGTGTACTTCACCATGTAATCATATTTTCCACTTGGCTGTCCCAAGGTATCCCACACGATGATATGCTTCATTCGCATTGTCAATCTTCAACTTAGACATTTCTTCACACAACTTCGCACAGTGGTTTTAGGAATAGTATCTCACGGTTATCCATCATGCATCGAACACGCCTTCTCAACCAAGCACAACCATCAAAGTGATGGGCACCAACGACAATTCTCCCGCATCCCGGATTGACACCGCTTGTAGCAAATTCTTCTTAATACCATCGAGGAATGGTCAAGTCATCTATGTTGAAATGTAGTATCACACCAACAAGTTGGAACTCTTGTCAGTTAGGCATGGGCGTTGATCACATTCGAGTCTCAACAGAGGGTCAAACTCAATCGCTTATCTTCAATCATATCTTGAATCTTGTTCTTCGTGAGCCCAACAATCATCGTTATGTCCAGGCTATTGGAATGGTAAGCACACTTAGCATTAGGATTGTATCTCGAGAGGAAGTGTTGATATTTTGAGGAGGATCCCTCAAGGTTATCACCGCTTTCAACATGTGTTGCAAAGCTTGCACAATGGCATGTTGATCGTCAGAACCGCCTCGTGGCGTGCTGCCACGCTACTGCTCGCCGAGGTTGTGCCGATGTAGGATCGAGATTACAACCGCTCTACGCATTGAGCACTCGGTCTTGGCTCGGCTTTTCCGACCATACACAAGATTAGCTTCTTAGCACCAAAGGATCTCTTCGCATTCAAGATGTCTCTACATGAATCTTCCCACTTTGATACCACCTTCAATGCGCATCGTCAATATCAACTTGAATCCGGATGAAGAATTTCCAATCGATGATTGAAGAATGGGCCCGTGTTGTTCCCATGAACATATCAACCAACTCCCTATTGGACAAGGGTGGTTGAACTCGCCTCGCTAGATCTCTCCACTTCTCGAGCATACCCTTGAACTTCTCACACGACCCATAGACATGCTTTGTAGTTGCATGCGAGTGGGTGTCAATTCAGATTGTACTCATATTGTTCAGAGAAAGCATCGCCAAGTCACCCAAGTACGGATACGGTCATTCTCTAGTCGATAGTACCATTCCAACCGAGTTCCGCATAAACTCTCTTGAAAATAGTGCATCCACAACTTTCTCATCACAGTGGGGGTTGATCTTCGGACATAGGACTTCAAATGCGCTTAGGCAAGACATGCCATCATATTAGCAAAAGTGAACTTTGAACTTGGGAGGAATCACAACACCAGAACAAGACTCAGATCATCAAAGTTCAGCCCTGACATCTTCGTGTTTTCCAACGATTCGCACGGTCTTCGAGTTGCTTGTACTTGTCATCTTCATCGAGTGTTGGCTATAATCGAATGATCCTCTCCTCCTTTCTTTGGCTCACGCTGGTCACCTTCATCACCCTTGGTACTCCCCGATGGACACTTCCTTCAGAGAGCCTGATCCGACCGACCACTTTAGGACCCCTTGAAACGCTCACCCATGTCGAGGAGACCAACAACCTTCTTCTTCTTGTTGATGAGCTTCTTCAAATCTTCTTGGCCTGGACCAAGTCGGTAAACATCCAAACCGAGCATTCCGAGCCTCGAGATCTTTGACACTGCTCAAGAGCCATTTCGCTAAAATAAATAGCGAGCAAATGAGAAAACCAATCTCCAATGTACCGTGATGCAATGTTACATATGCTATGATGTTTATGCAAATGCAATGCAATGTTTTCAAGGACCTAAGAGATTTAAATTTGTTAAACAAGCAATGAACAAACATTTATTAGTACTTCTATTATTTTTCTTTTTTTTTTTTTAAAGTACAAGAGATAGTTCAAAGAAAAAAAGAAAACATAAACATCCTAAAGCTCTAAGTCTCCCATGGCGCTTCCTCTGGTCCGATGTAAACGCTGATGCCGCCTCGTGAAGTAGCTTGGTCAACTCTAGAACTTTCTTCTCACTTGCATAGCATTGAGCTTCAAAGGTATCCTTCTTCCTGTGAATCCGTGCTCTTCAAGTCTTCAAAATCGTGAGGCATGTCGATGGAGAACAGATAGGTACGCCACCCATAGCAACAGTTCCATAATTACTGTAAACAAGCGTGAATGGCATCATGAGGTTTTGAGCTCGAGCTCGCACCCATTGGTAAGGTTCCCAAGGAATGGAGTTCGGTGCCCCAAAGTCTTGGTATCGCCTTCTTTACCATGCCCCAAGCATGTATAAACCTTCGCGGTAATTCGAGATCGTGATTGTAGTCGAACACAATATCTTGGAGAAGCATATCATGTGGACCATCTCTTCGAAAGCAAAACCAAACCGACGTAGAGCTAGAGAAGGGTTATAAGTAATACCTCCCCTTATACCAAGTAGCGGTACATTAGGAATTCTCCACAACGTCAATGAATGTGAAGTCCTTTGAGAGAAAAGACTCCAACGGATATCCGAATGAGAGAGTGACATTAGTCTTTGAGACCATCTCAACCTTTGTTCTGCTCTTCAAAACGATGGAGGAAGGTAAATAAACCACCTTGAAAGTAACGGTATACAACACATGAGAGTTCCTTGTCGCTAGTAGTACGAGTGTGGAGAGAATGTAGAATGTCTCCAAGTAAGGTAGGCAATCGGATTGCGGTAAGAAACAACTTGATGGCATTGACATCTATGAATTGATCCGAGTTAGGAATAGAACCAAACCATAAATTAGCAAGGCCACAATGTTCTCAAATGCATGGAAACTCATAACTTTGAGGAATTCTCGCTTTTGATTAAGAACTGGAAAGTAAACCCTTAACTCCACTTCTAGTTTCCCAATTGGCTTCAATGTCCGAGCGCTTAAGATGTAAGGCGATGCAATGTCTTCGAACTTAGGACCTTTTCTAAACCGTGAATGGCATTTGGTCGAGAATAGGTATCCCAAGTAGCTTAGAGAATTCTTCCAAGGTAGGAACCAACCGATAACTGAAATGTAAAGCAATGGTGTTTCGGTCAAGAACCGGAATAGGACATGCATCATATCTTCTTCAAACCGAGATAACCAAATCAAGTAGATAACCATGTCTTTGATGAACCGAGCATGGTCGGAATTCTCAAGCCAAATCTTTGAGTTGAGAAGGATACCCATGAAGTTGATTCGATAGTCTTTCTAGAAGCCATAATCCCTACAAAACAGAGCAAAGATAAATCCCTAGGTCCTTGAAATAGTTAGAAATGATATGCAATGCGAATGATGTCATGATGTCATGTTTAGCACACACAAGCAATTCACACAATGAGCCTAGGGTTAAGGCTTGCATGAGGTATAGGTGATTACCCCACCAAAAGTTTGAGTTGGTTCATCCTGTCCCTATAATAGTAACCGGTTCTAGGAATCTCATATCACGATCTTTCAGAGGCGCTATTTCAACACGACGCCAAGTGGTCGATCGAAATGTCCCAAAAGTCTCGATCTCAATGAGCGTAGCATCGAGTATCAACCAACCTCGGTCTACACAAAGCCGCCATCTCACTACCTTCTAATGGCCAAGATGGGTCAATTAAGGTTCTAAAAGTTTAGTTAGCGCTGATGACACCACGCAGAAGCCAAATACTTTCTTCAACTTGGGAATGAAGAGTATCGGACAACCAAAGTGTCACGCTAACGTAGCCATCATGTTGACCGTAGTTATACGCCTAACGGTCGCGATGATCTAATGCTACTTACCTAAAAGGAAACCCGATCCGTGTAGGATCCCCAACAATATAATACCCAAGCAACCCTTAAAGATAAAGCATACAAGTCAAACAAAAGCAATAAAGGTTATCTAGAAATCCCTAAGGCAATTCTCTTTGGGTGTCACTCCTCACAGAGTCGCCATTCGTGATACGGTGAACTCGACTTTGTAGGATTTTTGTATCCAAATGCGGATAGCAAGAGTCGCCACCGACTTTTATTTTTATCCAATTAAGGGAAGGTAAAAGTAACAGAAAAGACCTTCGTTAGATTCTGAGTTCGGGAGAATGGTTATGAAAAGGGAAGGTATTAGCACCCCTTTCCATCCGTAGTTATCTACGGGCTCTTAGTTGCTCTAGATCACTTTTTAAAATTGCTTTCTGTGTGTTTGACAAAGAATGTTTTGAAAAGGCATTTCGCTTTGACTTTGTAATGACTCATGTAGGAGTGTATACAAAGTGTTCGGAAATGTTTTTTTTTGTTTTGAAAAGAATTTGAACTTTGAAAAAGAAGTGTGTGGTGTGAAAAGCATTTGATAGAGCAAGCAACTAAAAGACTTATTTACCCACTCAGAATTGGTCGTTTTGTTGTACTTCTACATTCCTTTAGAATAGCGCTAGCCATACCATTAGTTAGTAGGTAGCTCCATTCGCTGGATGTAAGCGGACATTCGAAGGACATCGGATGGTCATAAAGGCAATCGTAGGAAGTATCCCACATTCGGGACTATCATCATTTTGAGGCGACAATCGAGGGTCAAGATCATGTATTCGGAGGCGACATCGTGGGTCTTATGATCTTTGTATCAAAGGGACTATGATGATTTGTTTGAAGGCAACGGTGCTAGAATACCTCTACGCTCGAGGGACATGACCATTTTGAATCGAAAGGCATCGAAGAGAATTACCCTAAGCGTGTGTGTGAAAGAAGTGTGTCAAATTCAGATATTTTATCTTGAAATTAGTGTGAGCTATGTCCAATTATTATCTTGCCATACACGCCTAATTACTAACAATTATAGGGTGGAAATTAAATGCGGAATGTAAAGATGGAAAGATAAACCTACGCTATTACATGGCTTTGGGGCGTATACATAATTTAATTATGGAAAATAAAATCCTAATTAACTATTACATCCCATGAGCAGTTACATTATTGGAAAATAAAACAAGAAAAGAAACCGTCCGAATCGGAACAACCCGTGAAAGAATGAGAAAACGGAAAATATGATAAAATCGAAATAAGAGAAAATGTTAGAAAAATGCAATTTTAATATGAGAAAATTTATGCATGCTGGAAATAAGATAAATATATTAAAATAATTTTTGGGATTTTTGGAAAAGATTTAATAATTAAAATGCAATTTATAATGATTTAAATGCAAAAATAAAAATAAAATATGTATGCATGCAAAATTATATTTTTAATTTATTAAATTAAATAAACACTTTTATGAAAATAATGTAAAAGAAAAATGTTTTTGGTAATTTTTAATGCATAAAAAATATGAAAAGAATTAAAATTGAATGAAAATATTAAAAAATAGAAAATAGAAAAATATGAAAAGTTTGAAAGTTTGAAAGAAAAGATCCGGTGCCGGAAAGGATCGAACCGAGGTCTGAGGAGTATCCGTGAATAGAAGTGATTCTAACCACCACGCCATGTGTGCAAGCGCAGCATGGATCGGGCGTGACGATGAGCAACACGGCCGCCATCCGGAGAGGTCAATGCACAATCAAGACGGTGGGTCCCCTGGATGAGAGAGCGAATCGAAAGCTCCAATGCGCCACGCCATCCCTTGTCGGTCCAATGGAGTCGCGACGCCGAGTCTAGTCCTTTGCCTTCTCCGCAACCTCAAAATCAAAACATGGAAAATACGACGGATAAATGGAAAAGGGGACCCTACCCCCCCTAAATCGGCCATGGCGAATCCAATGGTGGCATTGGTTTGGCTTAAAAATGGCTGTATCGTTCAGTTCGAAGAAGAAACACAAAACTGCCCTAACAATGGCATTTCGGATTTTACACGTCCATGCTCACATGTAATGCATCTAATGCGTTCTAATGAACCTCCTGATCACGAATAAACACACAAAAACAGTTAATAATGCATGATGAATACAAATCGAAATTTGAAAAAATCCAAACCGGTGAGTGTTCAAGCACGCGATCTGGGTGGTTCTGGGCACAAGTGAGTGATGCTTTGGCTTGCTGGGAATCTCCTGAGTGTAATGGAATGGTTTTTTGAGGCTGAATATGGCTGGAAATTCAAACACGATTTTTCAAGAACCTTAAAAAATTTGCAAGAGTTTGGGTGTTTTAGGTTAGGGTTTCGTCCTCGCTTGTGTGTGTATTGCAATTTATAGAAGAGGTCAGATGGCAAAAGCAAGCAAAAAGATTGAATAATCAATATGCAAATATTTTCTTTAAAACAAATCAAATATTTGCAAAAATTGATTTTCTCATGAATGCCATGGCTAGCACGAATTTGGCAAGAGTCTTGGGCTTTTTGGTCTTTAAGAAAGATATAAATCCATTCCTTTTGAAAATAATAATTTTCATATTTTATATAATTTATTTTTGAATTAAATGTTATAAAATTCAAATATAAATCATAAAAATAGAAAAATACCAAGGCCAAGCATTTATGGGTCAAGAATAATGTCATGAACAAGTTTGGATCAAAAGATTTTAGGCCCATTTGGAAAATTTTGCATTTTGACCAAATGTCCTTTTGTGCAATCATTCCAAAATCGCCCAACTTCGAATAGTGTATCTTGCTCAATTTTCCACATTTTTGAGTGTTCTTGGACTTTTTGGAAAGCTCTAAGAGTCCTCTAAACAATGTCTTTGGTCTCATCTCAATTGGAGTTACCATGCTCAAAATATCTTCAAAACAAAAAGTTGACTTTTTGTTGACTTTGAAAATGACCAGAATGTTTTGAGCTATACCTCTCAAATGAAGCATTTTTTGGACATTCTTGTGAGACATGAAGTTGTAGAGAATTGAATTTCCTTCAAAACAAGATGTGGTGGAAAATTTCGAGAAAGTATGAGAAAGTTATGATCACCAAAGTTCATTGACTTTTCATCTGAAACCCTAATTTAGAAAGTTTGACTTTTGAGCAAATCTTGAGTTTTCTTGATGAATCATGATCAACCCTTGATCAAATGATGAATGTAACTTCAAATGAGGATGTTGACCAAAATCGAAGTTTTGATCAGATGTTGACCATAGCTGACTTTTTGTCCAATACACCCGATTTTCAACCATCCGAGCAATGTCCGAGGAAACTTGACTTGTGAGGCTTGAAACTTGACATGGAGAATATTTGAAGCATATGAGGAGGCATGAATACCATTGGAGATGTTGGAAATCCATCTTGCTTGAGAGATACCAAACCCTAGTTTGGGTTGATTGTCTAGAGAGAGTTTGTCCGATCAACTCTTGAGGAATCCTCGAGTATGGATGTATGAAATCTTTGAGTAGATGGAGGGCAAATTTTGGGGTATGACAAATAAACATAATGTCATGCATTTACGTATTAGTTAGTAAATTTGTTGATATGTTTACGCTATGATATATTTATCTTGATTTGGATAAATTATGGTGATGTGGGTTTATGCCAATTTTGATGTTTAATTTATGATGTTTTGTCGTGTTGTTTAATGCAAGTCACATACATCGCATTGGCAGCGATGGCTTTATGCTGCTTATCGAGGCTTTTTATGCCGTTTACCTAGGCTTTTTATGCTGCTACCCAGGCTTTTATGCCAAGTGTCCCTAATTATGACAAAGTTTACGGGTACCACATGCACATATAGTCGTGTCTCATGGAGTCTAAGTTATGTTTATGTTGAGTTGTTTGGCGCTGGTTTTAAGATGAATGATGATTGAACTATGGCGATTTATGATGCTTGTTTGGTGATGAGTATAAATAATGAGTTTTATGATGATTTAACTTTGATGAAATGCTTCATGCAAATAGGATGTGATGATGTTCGTGATGATGGGCTTTATGCCAAAAAGTGACGGGGCTTTGCCATTTTGGCATATGATTTTGTTTATGTTGCTTATGTTATTAGTATTGTTTAATGTTGTTCTTTGATGTTGTTGTTCATGATTGTCGTGTTAATTAGCGATGTATTAGTCAGGACGATTTCTGCAAGACGGAGGTTTATGTGTTGTCATGGATGAATTGTGCCGATGAGGCTAAGGCGTTAAGTGTAGATTATACACTTTAGAATGACAATAAGAGTAAGTGAGATTTAGATAGGCGTTGGAATGCACTTACTAATTTATATCGCTTATAATTCCAAAACTATATATATATTTATCATGCATTTAATTATATGTTTTGGAGTATCTCACCCTTTACTTGTTTCGCCATTACTTTTATATTGGTAACGTGTTATGAAGACGGAGTTTATAGCTATCGTTAGTCGAGTCGGTGTCGTGATACGAGCACTCGAGGGGAATATTTATGTCGCCTTGTTGTTGTTCTCTTATTATTATTCCTTTTGTGAATAAGAACCATAAATTATGAAAACATGATTTTATGAGAGAGTTTAATAAAGAAGATGTTTTGATTTTTAAGAATCAATTTATGATTTTGACGATGCTATATATCTCATGATTTATACTTTAAAGCAAACTGCTTAAAGTGATTTGGTTTGATGAGGTGACGCCCAAGATTTAATTTATGAAATTTTAAATTACTGATTGTGATATAAAACCTTGGGTAAATTTGGGTGTTACATTAGTGGTATCAGAGCAGTCGGTCGTCACCGAAGTTATTAGTGTGTTTAACCCTCAAGTATGCGATATGTGTGTGAAACATCGTACTTGCTTGTTTCTATTTGTTGTCCGCAGACGAGTTTGAAACAAGTGGGGAGAAGTTTTACTTGGTGGCGCTATGCTTAGGTTGAGCTCAAGCAATGTTACTTTGGTAACTTGAAGAGTAGGTTTGAAGACGCTTATTGTAGTTTTGTAGAGATGGTTTATGTCACCATCATGATTGTCGATCGCCTATTGACAAATTGAGGGATTGATCATCCTTAATCTCTTGTTGATAGTAGTCGAATTATGTTGGTGGGATAGACTTATCTTGCCAACTTAATAGTGTATGAAACCGATGTGTTTGCACAAGGTGGTTCATGGTTACTCGAGTCAGCTAATTTGGATTTTGGTGAGAAACAAGATTTTGTCAAGCGAGCTTCTTATTGTGATTCTTCCGAGGCCTTTGTGGAGATGTGATTGAGTTACGCAGAGCGTGCGTGAAGTTTTGATGGATTTAGTTTCCGAATTAGTTGTCATTCAAGTATTCTTAAGGGATGGTTGCTTCCGGATTAGAGTTAAAGAGTCAACTTGAGGATTGGTTTGAGCGCAGTTGTTTATTCGAAAGGTCACCGTGAGTGCTACCGCAGTGTTGTTCGAGAAGAGCAAAGGTTGCCCGAGTGGGTGTCGCTTGTAGTCAAGGAATGAAATGGATGTTGATGACAAGTGTCTACTTCCGAGACTTGATATTTAAGAAGTCCGCCATTTGGAGTTTATGTGTTTAGAGAGGTCGATGTGAAGTCCGGCCGCTCACGGGTTAGTTTGATGGGTGAAGATGTTTAGACAATGCTTTACAAGATAGTGTATGGTTCGCGCGAAAGTGTTTGTTGATGTCATTAGTGTGACCGATGCGCGTGTATGATTTTGGATGTTCGACAAGATTTCATGAGTATCGTAAGAGTTATTTCGGTTCATGGATATTATTTGGTTCACAAAGTTAAGGAATCGAGTGCATCCAAGCTTTGCATTGTTTGTAGTGAAGTTAGACGTGTATGTCGAGTAATCTAAGGATAGAATTTTGAACTGCTGGATGACTTAAGTAAGCAACTTAGACAGTGATATTTTGACAGCCCCAAGATTTATTTTGTGTCTTGTAGATGACTTTAAGGGTTAATTCAGAGTTTAGAAGTTCTTTTGTTTTGGATGGTTAGCTTTGTGATTTGATGGAAGATCTTTTACAAGTTGGTATTGATCGTGAGTATTTTGGACTTAGATGGTTGAGTCGCTATCGACTTCACAATGGGAAGTTAATTTGTTTCAAAGGAAAAGTTTAGCGAATGCTTCGATTTTGGTCTTGTTTTGTACTAAAGAACCTTTGTGTAATCGTGGTAGTTCATTTTGTACTTAAGATGTATTTCGACATAGAGTTGGAAAAGTGCATTGCTACCTTGGAACGATTTAATTTTCATAAGGAAAAAAATTGTTGGACGGGTGAGTTAGAGGTTGATGCGGTTGTGCTCATTGGAACCTTATAGGTGCAGATGTTAGCGACGAGGAGATTGGAATTGTTGAAGATAATTCAAGTTGGGTACGATCTATAAAGAGACATCGTCTGTTGTTGAGTTTAGTAAGTTGATATTGAGGATAACCCAAGAATATTTGATTTGGGATTTATTATTTTGAAAGAATGTTGCATGTTTGTTTTGAGACGCTTGTTGAGAATAAGCTCAAGGTTATTAAGGATTTGTTCACTACTACCATATGGATTTCGCTTGATACTAGTCGAGTGGATTATTAGATCATGACTAAGATAAGTCTTGATGGTGAGAATTGGTGGTGGTTGGTAACCACAAGTACTTTAAGATGATTGATGTTTTATAAAGGAAGGTGTTCTTTTGTGACTAAAGTCGGTCGCGACGGTGTTCATGATTGAATCCATAGAAATTGATGTTATAGCTCTAAGTCCCACTCAGGTTGTAAGTCGAGTATAAGACGACACTGGGGTTGAGTTCGAGAGTGTTTTGGGTTACCACTTTGAAGGATTGAAAGTTGTGAAGGTGTTTCAATAAGAAACCTATGTATTTATTGTTGCAACGATGCGATGATGGTGAGTACGACACAAACTTTGGGAATTGAATTGTTATAAGGGACGACTTCATGAAGTCAAGTGTATACGTCAAGTTTCACAAGTGAATATTTGGACGAATGCATAGGCATGTCCCGATTTGTTCGTTTTGGTCGAAATTTCGAGGACGAAAAGTTCATATGGGGAGAGTTGTAACGCCTGTTTAATTAATATTATATTATATTAATATTTCCAGCACCGATCGATATTTATTTTTGCATTTAGAATGTTTGTGTTAATTTATATATCTATTAATATATTTGGCATGCTTCGTTAGGATCCGATATTTAATTCCTAATTATTTGCATGAATGGAATTAATGATATAATTAGATGTTATTAGTGTTTTAAGAATAGTTAGGGTGTGAGGAGCAAGTGTTGAGGATTTTCACCATTGGCTTACTAGTAGAAATACCTTTATAAACCAATTTTCCTCATTTTCTTTACATTCTATAAACACTTCTTTGTTTTCTTTCCATTCATACACACCAAAACCAAACATAGGAACTTAGGCTTGCTAGTAGAAAACAACTTATAAAATCAATTTTCCTTCCCATTCTTTCCATTCTTACAAACCAAAGCCAAACTTGGTCTTAGAGAGGTCGAGAGGGTTTTAGGAGAAGGAGAGCAAGAGAAGAAGGAGAGGAAGATCACGAGCAAGCTTGTGGATTAAGCTTTGTAGAATCATCATGGATCATCTAACTAGAGGTAAGGGGTTTGATTTCTCTATCTCATATGATTAGGTTTTGATAGTTGTATTTTGAATTTGGAGAAAATTGATAATGGGATTATAGGGTTGGTTGGTTGTTGAATGAAATAGATTAGAAGAGTTGGAATAGGAGTATGGATTATGGGTTTTGATGATCATTAGAACGAATCGAACCGTTAGAAATCTCGTTTGGGAATGAAAAAGATGAAGTTTTCACGCAGGTCCATCAACACGGGCCGTGTTGATTAACACGGCCGTGTTGCCCTCTCATATTGGAATTTTGGTCACTGCAGGCCAATAACCACGGGCCGTGTTGATGCACACGGGGCCCGTGTTGATGCATCTGTAGCCTCCAAAATTTTGATTTTTCACATTTCCTATGGAACCCGATTATGTTCCGATTTTCCGATTTCGATAAATTCGACGACGGAGTAAGTTGCTCTGAATTCAACGAAAATTGACGTGCTAGCTAAGTTTGACGTGTAGAACTTAGTGGTGAGGTTAGTTTTTAGAAGTTGCGAGTTTTTACGAGACGACCTGAAATAGGCTTAATTACTGCTTAATTGAATCGATTTCATTTTAGGGATTTAAGACACGATGGACAATCCGATTATGATGTTGACGATTAGGAGTAATGCCATTATTAGGGATGGCTTTTTGCGACGATGATATGTGTTTAACTATCTTCCGTATGAAGGATTTAGTGAAATAATCGATAATGAGGCGGGTAAATAAACATAATGTTTGACGACGTATTAGTTAGTGAATACTTGTTGATATGCGATGCGATGATATATTTATCTTGATTTGGATAAATTATGGTGATGTGGGCTTTATGCCAATTTTGATAAGCGATTTATGATGTGTTTTTTGTTGTGTTGTTTATTGTCGAAGTCACATACATCGCATTGGCGCATAATGGGCTTTATACCAAGCGACGAGGCTTTTATGCCAAGTATCCCTAATTATGGACAAAGCGACGGGTACCACATGCATAATATAGTCGGGTCTCATGGAGTCGGTTATGTTTATGTTGAGTTGTTTGGCGCTGGGTTTTAAGTGACGAATGATGATTGAATTGCGATGATTTATGATGCTTTGTTTGGTGATGAGAATAAATAATGAGTTTTGGATGATTTAACTTTGATGAAATGCTTCATGCAAATAGGATGTGATGATGTTTGTGATGATGGTCTTTATGCCAAAAAGACCGGCGGGCTTTTAACCATTTTGGCGTTGATTTTGTTTATGTTGCTTATATTATTAGTATTATTTAATGTTGTTGTTTGATGTTGTTGTTCATGATTGTCGTGTTAATTAGCGCGTATTAGCTGTGACGATTTCTGCGGTGACGGAGGTTTATGTGTTGTTGTGATGAATTATGCCGATGAGGCTTAGGCGATTAAGTGTAGATTATACACTTTAGAATGACGATAAGAGTAAGTGAGATTTAGATAGGCGTTGGAATGCACTTACTAATTTATATCGCTTATAATTCCAAAACTATATATATTTATCATGCCTTTAATTATATGTTTTGGAGTACTCACCTTTTACTTGTTTCACATACTTTATATTGGTAACGTAAGTGTTATGAAGACATAGTTTATAGTCGCTTAGTCGAGCGGTGTCGCCCGATACGTAGCACTGGGGAATATTTATGTCGCCTTGTTATTGTTCTTTATTATTATTCCTTTTGTGAATAAGAACCATAAATTATGAAAACATGATTTTATGAGGGAGTTTAATAAAGAAGATGTTTTGATTTTTAAGAATCAATTTATGATTTCCGACGATGCTATGTATCCGCGATTTATACTTTAAAGCAAACTGTTTAAAGTGATTTGGTTTGATGATGTGACACCTCAGTATTTAATTTATGAAATTTTAAATTACCCTAATTTTCGTATATAAAACCTTGGGTAAATTTGGGTGTTACACATTGCATTTGCATCCTTTCTCACTTTAATTTTTATTTTTTAATATTTAATTAATTCTAATTATTTGGTGAGGTTTACTAAATAATTTCTATTAGTTAAATAATGAAATAAGAATTAAAAGGAATTTTATTGTTTTTTCTAAATAACAATGTTTTGTTAGTAATTATGTTTGTATTTATAGATTATTTCATGCTTGATTTTTGCATTTTTTTTATTAGAGCTTTGAGTTAAATAAAATCTTTCCTTTTTTGAAATATTTTCTATTATTACATATTTGAATTTTAGTTAGTAATCAACTGAAGATTTTTCATTTTTGTTTGATTTTAATAATCATCGTTAATTACATTTTTATTTCTTATAAAATTTATAACACATCTTTAATTTTTTTAGAATGATTTTTTTATTGCACTTTTATTATCTTTTATTTTTAGGATCTATTTTATTTTAATAAATAAGTTGATTCTTAGTAAAAATTGTGTTTTATTTTTTCAATTTGAATTAATTTTTTCTCGTTATTATCCAATATTCATTATATCTATTTTTATTTTTCTCGATATATTATTTAATTGAGTTTTATTGTAATAAAAAAATTAAGTTAATTATAGTTCAATATATATGCA